>JAJLXO010000190.1:0-53722 GCA_030571375.1 Botryozyma mucatilis | reverse complement strand
TTTGCTATAAATTCAAAAACCTACAAAGATGTGAATGTTGACTAGTGAAAACCTTTGTAAAAAAAAAAAAAAAGATGAAAATAAAAAGAAAAGTCGAATAATAAAAAGTGCTTGCTATTTATATTCCAAAATGAAATATAAATAAAATATTTTAATCTCTATGCATGATTGTATAAAGAAAAGCATTTCGATGCCAAAACAGCATACACAAATATATATGCATTTATTCAATAAAAATATCATTTCAAAGGAAAATAAAAACTATCAAATTAGTGTCTAGTTCTCTGCATTTATATTTGCATGTTTTGTTTAATATTTGTTTCTATATTTAACTTGAGGTTTCTTGTCATTTGAATGCACTTGTATTTATGTTTATTATTATTAATATTATTATTAATATTATTATTATTGTGTTTTCTATGCTATCAACATATTATTCGAAAGACACAATAGCTTTTTTCTTTTATTTATTTATTATAATTTAAAAACAATAACCAATAAAAAAATATTAATAAACTAAATTCTTATCACAATAGATTAATTTAGTTGTAAAGTCTTTATTATAAAACTAATTCAACAAGTCAATGCCAATAAATAAGAATATACTAAATTCATAACTATTATACATACACCACAATTAATAGTATTTATTAAAAAAAATGGATTCCAAAAACAGAAATTTAGAAAGTTACATTCTAATATGTAAATATGAATAAAAATATGTTTTTTAAGCAATTGTGATTAAGTAACTTTCATTTATCTATTTATTTATTTCTTAAAGGACCCAAATCAATTTCTATTTTTGGTAAAACAGTTAGCGAATTTAAAGATCACTATTCTAAGATTAGCGAATAGTAGTTTTAATTTCCTAAAAGCAAAAATAAAAAAACCAAATTAGTATAGTAGAACAGGGTTTACTATAACAGAAACTAATTTGGTATTAAATTTGTTTTTTGTTGAGATTTTCTTTCTTTTTTTGGCAAAAACAATTACATAATCAATATTTTACCAATTATTGCTAAAACAAAGCTTGTTTGTTCTTTGATATACGAATTATTTCTACTTGACATGATTTATATAGAGAATTTTATACAGATGAACATGAGATTTTTATTATTAATATAGACATGCTTTTTATTTAATGCCAAGTATTTTGAACTGCTTAAAAATGAACATGAGGATTATTTGACTAAATCAATTAGAAATAATTACAAATACTATTGCGAATAAAATAATCATACAAAAAAAAAAAAAAAAAAAAAAAAAAAAAAAAAAAAAAAAAAAAAAAAAAAAAAAAAAAAAAAAAAAAAAAAAAAAAAAAAAAAAAAAAAAAAAAAAAAAAAAAGAAAGAAAAAGAAAATAATAAAAATTGTATTAAAATTAATGATTATTACTCATGCTTATAGATAATCGGAATATTTATACAGCATTGATTAGATTATTTACTTAGTTATTTATTTACAAATATATAAACAAATATATAAATATATATATATATAAATATATATATATATGTATATATGCACATATAGTTAAACATAAATATGAGTAATTTTTTTATATTTCAAATACAAAGAGCAATATAAATCTTGTTTTTAAATTCACTTTTAATGTGTAATTGAAAAAGAGTGCAACGTAAAAATTCTTTGCAAAGCATGTACTGCGTAGTTTTAAATAAAATTAAACTTGTATCTATAAACAATAAACTTTGAAATACTAAACAAATATAAATTTTTAACACTTATCAGTTACAAAAATAATTTACAGAATATCTTTTTTTTTTTTTTTTTTTTTTTTAAGATAACTATGTAGAATTTGTAGTGATTTAACATTTGTTTACCTAGCTATATTGATACCTGTACATATCAAGGGTTTAACCATATTTAGATAAACCCTTATCTAGTCGTGTGCTAGAAATAAAGGTGTTTTTTTAAATCTTAGAAAGGATAGCTCTAACAAGTGGAAGTAAATAACTAAAATTGGATGAAATAATTAATATGTAAAGAATAATACAAAATAATAAATGAATAGTAAATAAGTTGGTTACAATATAATTAATTAGTGAATAAATAATAAATAAATAAATGTGTTACAATATAATTAATTAGTAAATAAATAAATAAATTTTAATCTCAATATTCAATATATATTTATAAATATAAAAACATTATATATAAAACAAACTAACAAACAAAAGCAAAAAGTAAAAAATATATGAATATAAAAATAATCTTATAAAAAACAATAAAAAGATTATAATAAATAATTAAAAGAAAATAAAACAATAAATTGTAACGGTAAAAAATTACACAAATCTTCAAAGAAAAATATCTATTATAAAAAAATAAATAATAAATTCAATCTAATAAATAAATATGTTTCTTTAATTTATAAAGTTCAATTCGTGTTTTTAATACACTTGAATATTTAACTTTGGATTAACAATTTATTTTTCACCTTCTTTGTATTAAAATCTTTTTTTATTTTTTATTTTTTATTTTTTTTTTTTATAAAAAAAAAAAAAAAAAAAAAGGACAAGTATTACTCAATATTTCATATATAATTTATAAAAAAATTTTTTTTTTTTTTTTCCTTTATGAAATTGTATCAAATTCGGAATATTTTATGAACGCTTGCGCAAGTTAGTGCTGAGCCATTCAAGACCTTCATAAAGACCATCACCTGAAGTGGCACAAGTAGCTTGAATATACCAAGCACGATTTCTAATAGAATGTAAGCCAAGTTTTTCGGTGATTTCTGAGGCATTCATAGCATTAGGAAGATCTTGTTTGTTGGCAAAAACAAGCAAAAGAGCATCCCTAAGTTCATCTTCATTGAGCATTCTTTGCAATTCTTCACGAGCTTCTGAAATACGTTCTCGATCGTTAGAGTCAACAACGAAAATAATACCTTGAGTATTTTGGAAATAGTGGCGCCATAATGGACGAATTTTATCTTGTCCACCTACATCCCATACTGTGAATGAGATGTTCTTGTATTCGACAGTTTCAACATTAAATCCTGTAGAAAGTTAGTAAATTTAAGTATAAACTAAAACTAAAACTAAAACTAAAATTAAAGTTAAAATATAAATCCCTCGTAGACATACCGATAGTAGGAATGGTGGTTACAATTTCACCAAGTTTCAATTTGTATAAAATGGTACTAAGAAAGTTAGATTATGATATACAACATATCTAATATACTAGATATATTTTATATAATTTTACGCATTTAATTAAAACTTACGTTTTACCTATAATCAGTCAGTAAGATATAAAAAGACAACATGTAAATAAAAGGAAATAGGAAAAAATAAAAAATAAAAATAAAACAAATAAACTTACCGGCAGCATCAAGACCAACCATAAGAATTCTCATCTCCTATAAAAATTGTTAGCATATTATAAGAACCCAAACTTGCGTAAAATAATGCATGTATAAAAAAAGTAAATAAATAAATGAATAATATATGTATTTATAATAAATAAATAAATGTATTTATTTATTTATTTATATTTTCTATGTATGTATGTATGTATGTATATATGTATGTATGTATCTGTATGTATCTGTATGTATATATGTATATATACATATATACATATATACATACATAGAAAAAATACACAGAAACGGGAGGCGAAAGAAAATAAACAGAAACAAGAAATTTTTATATAGACATAAAAAAAAGTATAAATGTATACAAATAAATATATACAAATAAATATAAAATATATTATATATACATATATATATATATATATATATATATATATATATTTCTATTTATGTTATATTTACTAAGTATACAGATTAAATAATATAATAAAATAATAATAAATAACACACCTTTTTGCCAAAAAGGCCTTGGAGCAACTTTGAAATTGACATTCCCATTTTGAATAATTTTTTATTTTCCTATCTTGTAAAAATTCAATGTTATTTTTTATGCTCTTTTAACAAAAATTTACAATTTTTTGTTATTTATATACTGTGGTTGTATACGTTTGAGTGCAAATTATTTTTTTATTTTGTTTTTTATTTTTCCTCTTATTGTTTTAATTTTTTTTATTTTTCCTCTTAATTTTTGTTTGTTTTAATTTTTTATTTTATTTTTATTTTTATTTTTACTTTTATTTTATTTTTATTTTTTATTTTTTATTTTTACTTTTATTTTTTTACTTTTTTATTATTAATTTTTTTTTTTTCTAATTTTTTTTTATTTTTTTATTGTATATTTTTTTCACCCAAACAACCATTGCGGTATAGAGAAACAATTCCAGATAAATAATAAGAAATCCAGGAAAAAAAATTCATTTCTCAGGGTTATTATTTACAGGGTAAATATTTACAGGGGGTTACAGGTATTACCTATGCGTTTTTTGTAATTACGTGTAATAATTATGATTTTTTGGTTATCATAGGAATATTTATGTTTACGGTAGAAAAATTAACAGAATTATACACGTGTAAGGAGTAAATTTTACAAAGAGTATATACTATATACTATATAGTATTTTATAATAAATATAAAATTAAAATAATCTACTAGATTAATATATATAATAAATAAAAATTCAATTTAATAATACAAAATTATAGAATAATAAAATAAGTATAATACAAATTATATTCTTATAGTTTATAGTATATACAATAAATATTAATAAAATATAAATAACGCAGTAGTACAGTAAAAAGAAATATATATATATATAACTAAATTATATTATAAGGAATATTAGTAAATAAACCCTTATTATTGTTGCCATACAGCCAAACAAAAAAAAACAAAAAAAAAAATAAACACTTAATACCCAAATACACGTAGTTAAAAAATCATCAGTATATAAGAAGATAGTTATTGTTATTATAATTATTATTACTATAATAGATAATAAACATTATAGAATAATTTATTTTAAAAAAAAAAAAAAAAAAAAAAAAAAAATAATAATACATACACAATGATTAGATATAGCCAAATTATTAAAAATTGTAATAAAAAATTTACACCATTATTAATAAAAAATAAATCATTTTCTAAATCATGTATAACTTTATTAAATGAAGATCAAAAAAATAATCAATATAAACAAACATTACCTACATTTTCATTAGCAGGAAAAGTTGCAGTTATTACTGGTGGTGCAGGAGGATTAGGATCAGAACTTACAAAAGGTTTATTACAATCGGGAGCAACAGTTGCTATAGTTGATTATAATCTTGAATCAGCTCGTAGGGTTGCTCAAGAAATGCGTTTATGGTATAATAAAACATATGCACCACTTCCAAATTCAAGTATTCCTCCAAGTGCTGGTGAAAAATCAGCTGCAATTACACAACCAGGTACAGGTAATACTTCTGGATGGGATTGTGATGTATCAAATAAATCACATGTTGCTGCAACTTTAAAAGCAATTAGAGAAACTCATGGTTCAATTGACATTTTAATTACAACTGCTGGTTTTTGTGAAAATATTCCTGCTGAGGATTATCCTGCTGAAAATGCAAGACGTCTTTTAGATGTAAATGTATTAGGTACTTTCTTTTGTGCTCAAGAAAGTGCAAAAATAATGATTAAGGATAAAAAACCTGGTTCAATGATATTTATTGCTTCAATGTCTGCTGATATTGTTAATTATCCTCAACCACAAGTACCTTATAATATGTCTAAAGCTGCTGTAAAACATATGGCTAAATCTTTTGCTGTGGAATGGGCACCTCATAATATTAGAGTTAATTCTTTATCACCAGGTTATATTCTTACTCCTTTAACAAAAAAGATTATTAAAACTAATCCAAATTTACATTCTGCTTGGGTTTCTCAAATACCTCTTCGTAGAATGGCTGATCCTCAAGATTTTAGTGGTGCTGTTGTTTATATGGCATCTGATGCATCTTCATATATGACTGGCTCTGAAATAGTATTAGATGGTGGTTACACATGTTTATAATTTTTCCAATTATACGTTTTAATTAATTAATTAATTAATTAATTAATTATTATATTTATTTAATTATTTAATTATTATTTATTATTTATTATTTATTATTTATTATTTATTATTTATTATTTATTATGGGTTATGTATTTATTATTATTTATTATGTAGATTTTATTTTATTTTTTTGTTGTTAATAGAATGCATTATAGAATTGAATATAAATTAAATTTACTTTTGAATATTTGTATACTTTGGTATAATTTTTGAATAATTATGTATACTATTGGTATACTATTTCTTTTATCTTTTTATCTTTTTATTATCTATTGTTGATAAATTTAGTTCAAAATTGTCTCCTATTGTTCAATATGTCTAATAAATTTTCTTCTTCTCATCAATACTAAGAGCACCAGCTCCAGTATTAACTACAAGTAATAAACCACCAACAATTGAAAGAGTTTGAAAAAATTCATATTTTAAGAAATCTCTTCTAGGATCTTTTGCAGTATATGCCCAGAAATAATTTGCAGAAATATTATAAACAGATAAAATTATTACAAGTATACCAGCAGAAACTTTAGTCTTAAATCCAATAGTAACAAGACTACAAAGACAAAGAGATAACATTGAAACAAAAAATCTCATTGGTGTTCTTTTACCAGATGCAACATAACCTAAGAATAAGAAAATCAATAAAACACGACCAACTAATTGAAAATATTTTCTACGATCCTTTTCATCAAGTTGAGGAAGTCCAGCAATACCAAATCCACGATCCCGAACAACAGAAGCAGCTAATGCCATACATAAACCACCAAGTACAGATACATTTCTTAATAAAAATCTTAAATCAAATAAAAGTCCATATGTAGTTGCTTGTGAAATAACAACTGCAAATAAACCACCAGTTGCAATTTCAGTACGACGTCGTGTAACCATCATAAATGAACAAGTTAACATTGTTATAACATTAAGACCTAAAAATAAAACTGTAATAAAATATGGTATATGTCTATAATTATAAAGATAAAAAACTTGTTCATTCCATTGTGAACAAATTCGAAAACTATCTTCAACAAATGTAAGAACAATTAATAATCTTCCAATCATAGGGAGAAATGGTTTGACTGGTATCATAACATCATCAATTTTTGCCACTAAGTCTGAAAACTTTTCACTCCATGCTTTTATACTATTTGAATTAGAATAACTATAAGCTCCTTGTGCATGAACACCAGAGTAGGGATAATTTCTATCCATTTTTTTTTTTTTTATATGATATAAAATATTTTAATTGGTTTTATTTTATATAATTTTATATAATTTTATATAATTGTATATAATTTATACAATTTTATGCAATTTTATACAATTTTTGTATAATAAATATATATATATATATATAAATATTAAGTAAACAATACAACTTGTTATTACTATGTATATATTTTAAATATAACAACCTACTAATAAACCAACTAAAAATAATAATAATAATAATAATAATAATAGTTATTACTAGGGCGAGCGTGCCACGTTAAAACAATAGGCAGGGTAAATACATACAAAGCATAAAAAACCACTTGACAACGGGTTTGAATAGCGACAGACATTGTCCCATATAAATAACAAATAAATAAAAATCATAACAAACAATGAGAAAAAAATAAGTAAATAATAAGCGAATAAATAAGAAATTAATAAAAGTCAAAAATTAAAATAAAAATATAAACAAAAGCACGTACAAATATTTTTTTACTAATAAATATCAATAATAAATATCAATAATAAATACCAATAATAAATACCAATAATAAATATTAAAAGTTCCTTTGTATAAACAATGTAAATCTCATTGGTATTAGATTATTATGTGACATCTATTTGTAATTGAAAAATTTATTAAAAATACTATATTAATCATATAAAAATATCATTATGTTTTTATGTGCAAATAAACTATAAAATATTTACCAAAAAGTTGTCTAACAATTTAAATAATGATAATTTTCCCATGTTTGTTACCATTTTTTTTATTTATTATCAAACCAAATACAATAATAATTAAATGCATTCAACATATTATCATAACTTATCATTTAGTATTAACAAAAAAGAGTAAGTTTCATAAAATCTTAAAAACATATTTTTCCATCAAATGGTCTTGTGGTGTAGTTGGTTATCACGTCTCGTTTACACCGAGGAGGTCTCGCGTTCGAACCGCGGCAGGATCAAATTAATCAGTATTGATTTATTTTTTATATTAATTACTTTTTTTTATATTTTTAGTATAGATTTTTATTGTGACTACTAAAATAAAATTATAAAATTTTATATAGCAACGACGCACTGACGCATTCTATTTTTTTTTTTTTCCTATTTCCTTCCCCAAATAATTAATTAAAAAGATTTCTATCTTTGGAAGTTGAAAATTTCAAGTCTAAAATTTTAAAAGAATAATATAAATCATTTTACGGAATTACCAACGAAATAAAATTCGCTTGGGAGACGGTTTTCTTTTAATACTATTTAATAATCTACTCTTTCATTAAGAAAAAAAAAAAAATAAAATAAAATTTAAATTTTTAACATATAATAATTTAATTAAATATGTCTAAACTCTCCGTCGCCTCCGTCCGTGGACATATTCACGATTTATTAGAAGCTTCAGAAAAGAAGAAACGTAACTTTTTGGAAACTGTTGAACTCCAAATTGGACTTAAGAATTATGATCCTCAACGTGATAAGCGTTTCTCTGGAACTGTTAAACTCCCCCTTGTTCCTCGTCCAAATATGAGCATTTGCATTTTCGGTGATGCTCATGATGTTGAACGTGCTAAATCTTGTGGTGTTGATGCTATGTCTGTTGATGATCTTAAGAAACTTAATAAAAATAAAAAACTTATTAAGAAACTTGCAAAGAAATACAATGCTTTCATTGCTTCAGAAACCCTTATCAAACAAGTTCCTCGTCTTCTTGGACCTCAACTCTCAAAAGCTGGTAAGTTCCCAACTCCAGTATCACACTCTGATGATTTATATGCCAAGGTACAAGATGTCCGCTCCACTGTTAAATTCCAACTTAAGAAAGTTCTTTGCTTAGCTGTTGCCGTTGGAAATGTTGAAATGACTGAAGATCAACTCGTTACCCAAATTATGATTGCCTCAAACTTTTTAGTTTCTTTACTTAAGAAGCACTGGCAAAATATTGGCTCTCTTACAATTAAGTCTACTATGGGTCCTCCTTTCCGTTTATACTAAAAGTTGAAATTTTTTTGTATGTGTATGTATGTAAATTGTTTTTTTTTTTAGCTTTTAATTAATATATATATATATGTATATTTTACAAAATTATATGTGGTTATTCTGAAATCTATTTCTTAATACGTTTTTTTAATAGTAAAAGTAAAACATTTTTTTATGATCCCCTTTCACTATATAATTGAAATACAACTATCTGTTGAATTGCATTACATTTTGAATAAGTCAATAATTAGAAAATAATAGAAAAATATTAACTCAAGTTATGATTTGGATTAGTAAATCGAATGTAATATTAGTCCAAATGGACGTATTCTTATAAACTTATAAATAATAACAATCCAGTAAAATGAATAACTAATATTTAAAAATAAATAAAAAATCGAAATACCATGCAAAGCTTCAATTCTGAGGTTTCATAATTCAGCTTTAAATTATATAAAAATTTTAAAAGTGAAAAGAAATATTAATAATAATTATGTTAAGAATGTTAATAAATAAATTTGTAATAAAATAGTAAAATGAAAAATATGAAAAAAAAAAAAAACAAAAAAAAAACAATAAAAGATAAAAATTTATATATATCGAATCGTTTCATTTGCTTTTATTTTATATCACTAGTCTATTGTTGGTGCCAAATGATTATTTTATTTAACAACAGTGTCTGATTTAATTCGTAGATACCCAAGTAGAACAATCTGAAAAAGCTGGCGCTTTAACTGTTTTTAACCAATTCATAAATGATTCTTGTTTTGGAAATAAAGCAGATAAACTTGCTATTGATTCATTATCCGATTCTTCACTAACAGATTTAGAGACAGCATGTTTCTTTTTTTTAAAATGATTATTTACTTCACTATCGACACAAGTACTAGAATCAGATGAGGCGCTTTTACGATGATTCTTTTTTTCTAATAATTTAGCTTTTAATTTAGCTTTTAATTTCCAATTCTGATAGGTTTCTATATCTTTTTCTTCATTAGAAAACTTATGAATACTATTGGAATCGTCATCTGTAACTTCTTCGTCTTCATCAATATATACGGACTCATTCTCTTCACCATAATCATCAGCTTCATCGTCAGCTTCATCATCAGCCTCTAAAGCATCTTCACTTGCAGCATGACAACCCGAACCACAAGAGATTTCTATTGAGGAAGAGTAAGAACCATCTGATGTGGCAGAAATATCGCTTAATTGATTTTCTAATAAAAGTTCATCAGCTAATGTGTTAATATCAACATTTATTTCACCTATAACATCCTTAAGGCTGTCTAAAGAAGTTGAAATTATATCTAATTTGATTGAACTAGAATTTTCATTTTTAATACGCATACATGGTACACTAGAAAATTTTGAAGATGAAGAATTTTCCGTATCAGAAAGAGATTGTGTTAATGGGAAAATGGAAGATGCTGAAGGTTGAGCTGGTATTGTTTTAAGTGGTATTATAGTATGCATATGTAAATTATCACCAATTTTTGCTTCATGATTTGCAGAATTTTGAAGCAAATTATCAAGGAGAACTCTATCTTCGGCTTCATTTGTAGATGGATCAAAGATTTCTTTATAAAAGGAAGTGATGGGTTTTGATAAAGTGTTGCAAGTGTAAGAGTTGGTATTATTTTGGGTATCAGTATGTGAATGAGACTTTTGGTTATTAAACTTTGAGTTTAGTTTTGAGTTTGAATTTACACCATTTTTAGTTAAATCATGAAGAACATTGAAAGCGCTAATAGAGCAATTAAAGCGGTTACAATAGTTATGACAATCAGAAGGGATTTTTTCAGTGGAATCAATATTTTCATTTGGATATTCTTTAAAAGATTTAAACCATTTTTTTGACCATTTTAATTTTTTAAGCCATATAGAAGATTTTCTTAAACATGGAGATGATTTTAAAGAGGTATTATGATTGATATTATTTTCTTCATTTGTTTTAGAAAAAATAATGGATTCTTGTTGATGAATATCATTTAATAAATTTTCAGAAAAGGAATTTGAACAATATATGGAATTAGTATTATAATTAACAGAGGGTTTGTCATTATTACTTGTTGTAGAGTAATTATCTGGAGTTGAAGAGGAATCAAAAGAGAATTTATTTGTATAAGATCCATTTAAATTTTCTCTTTTATAAAACAAATACTCTAAATCATTTGCATAAACTTGACTAGAAATATCAGAAGTGTTCTCATTTATTTCATTATTTTCATTGGTTTCATAAGGAGAATAATCTGTAAAATTTTCATCATTTGGTTGAATTAGATTTGTTTTTGAAAGTCTATCACAAACTGGGTTTCTAATAGTACTAGGATAGTCTTTAACACTTGGACAAAGTTCCATTTTAGTATAAAAGAGAAGAGAGAAACGATTAGTATTAAAAATATAATTAAAATGATTGACTGAATGAATGAATGAAAAATAAAAATAAAAATAAAAATAAAAATAATTCCTAGGGAAAACAAATCCGATTGTTACTATTGATTTCCAAAATACCACTAAACAGGTACCAAAATTGCAAAATAAATGAAATGATCGTAAATATAAAAAATATTTAAGTTAGGATTATTAAAATAAAAGAATAAAAGTGGAGAGTTGTAAATATAGTGTATTTAAATATTAATATTTTTTTTTTTTTTTTTTTTTAAAAAAAAAATAATAAATAATAAATAATTAAAGCAAAGCAAGGAAATATTAAAAATCAGTAAAAAAAGACAAAACAAAATAAGAATAAAAGAAAAACAACTAAAATTAAAATATGTCAGTATGCGGTGGATTTAAGTGATTGTAAGTGATTGTATGTGAATTTACATACTTGTATACGATTGTATACGATTGTATTTGATTGTATGTGCTCATATATACTTTTGTATATGTGTTTTCCATACATGTTTTTGCATACTATTGCATACTATTGCATACTTTTATATGTATTTTATTGCTTTGCATGTTTTTGCATACTATTTTGCATACTATTTTGCATACTTTTTTGCATACTATTTTGCATACTTTTTTTGCATACTTTTTTGCATATTTAGTTGATCTTTTGTCTGAATGTATTTTATAGAATAAGAATACATCCACTTGTACTTTCGCAATGCAGAAAAAGTAATTGTTTATACTTTGTATATTGTTATATTATATTATATAGCTATTTGCTATTATTAGTATTTAGTATTATATTATATTATAACTAAGACCAATTACTAATAATATAATTCTATTTTACTAATAGTAAATTGTTGTAAATAATTATAAATATTGTAAACTTCACCATTAAATAGATGTATTGTTTAATTAATTAACATTAATAGTTTGTATTGAATTTACATAATATATATATATATACACTAACTATAATTAATATATTATATTAAAACAGTAAAAAACACAAAATGTCTCTGTGGGTAGATAAACATAGACCTAAATCAATCGAAAATTTAGATATAAATAATGAACTTACTTGTAGATTAAAAAGTTTATCTAAATGTAATAATCTTCCACATTTATTAGTTTATGGGCCTAGTGGATCAGGAAAAAAAACTAGAGTAATGACATTTATTTGTTCATTATTTGGTCCCGGTGCAGAACGTATTAAAATTGATTCCCAAGTTTATGCAGTATCATCATCAAAAAAATTAGAATTTACAACAGTATCATCAATTTATCATATAGAAATTACACCAGCTGATATGGGACAATTTTATGATAGATTAATTATACAAGATTTATTAAAAGATATAGCACAAAGTTCACAAATTGATATAAATGCAAAACATAAATTTAAAGTTGTAATTATTCATGATGCAGATTCTCTTTCTCGTGATGCTCAAGCTGCTTTAAGAAGAACAATGGAAAAATATTCTTCAACTTTACGATTAATATTAATTGCAACTTCAACTTGTAATATTATTAGTCCAATTAGATCAAGAACTTTACAAATTAGAGTTCCAGCTCCAAATTTTAATGATATTTCAAATGTTTTAAATTCAATAGCTAAAAAAGAACATTTAAATCCTTCACCACTTCCAGATATTTTTTTAAAAAATATAATTAATTTATCTGAAAGAAATCTCAGAAGAGCAATTCTTATACTTGAAGCAGCTTCAGTTGCTGCTCCTTCTTCTTTAATAACTGATAATACACCTGTAATTGCTACTGATTGGCAACTTATGATTTCTTCTATAGCTTCTGATATTATATCTTCAAGAACTGCATCAATGATTTTAAAAATTAGAGCTAAATTTTATGATTTAATTTCTCATTGTATACCACCAAAAGTTATAATAACAACTTTAGCAATGGATTTATTTAATTCAAGTAATTTATCAGTTTCAGTTAGAGAAAATATTATTTATTGGGCTTCTCATTATGAATATAGAATACATATTGGTTCAAAGGCAATATTTCATTTAGAAGCTTTTGTTGCAAAGGTAATGAAAGAAATTGAAACTCATGACACTTAGTTTTATATATTAATTTATAAAATGTAAATATATATATTAACTTATAAAATGTAACTACATATTAATAACTTATTAAAATAATGAAAAACAATATATTTATATATACATAAAAAATACTATAATATGGATTTTTTTTTTTTTTTTTTCTTTATCGTCTTAAATAAATCTTTATATGATCCTTCTTAGCTTCCTGTCTTACTCCCCAATCCTTTGAAGGATGTTTATTTAAAAGTTTAAAATAATTAACCTTTTCAGGAAAAGGAACAAGTTCACAACCTAATCTAGGTAAAGTATCCTTTGTAATAAATTCATAAACACCAGGTAATTTTCTTGATAATTTACGAAATAAATCTCGTACCATTCTTTCATGTAATGCTGGACCAGCAACTTCAAAAATTACAGTTCCAGTAGTAACTCTTGATGCCCAAAAATCAAATGCTCCTTTACCTTTACCCATACGTGTTTCATTTCCTTTCCTACATACTGCTACATTACAAACTGCTCTACTCCAAAATTTTGAACCTGGTATTTTTCTTAAAGCTGCAGCTAAATCTCTTTCAACATCTTTTAATGTTTTAGCAGCTATTCGTGTACCTTTAGATTTTAATCTTAAACCATATTCTCCAAATGCAACATATTTACCTTTAATTGATCCTCCAGTATTAATTTTTACTCTTCCTTTTTGTGATTTTCTTTGTTCTAATCTTGGTGCTAAATTATGTCTAAATCTTGTAAAAAGTTTTCCTGACCAAATAGGTATAGATAAATTTTGAACCAAAGATTTTTGAAAAAGCATATTTGTGTTCAATTATAATTTAAATATAATTTTTTAATTTTGAAATATAATTTATGAAATATAATTTTGAAATATAATTTATAAAATATAATTTATAAAATATAATTTATTAATTTTTTTTTTTTAATCCATAAGATAATCAAACGAATAAGAAATAATATTAAATCTAATTTTCTATATTCTTGTATATCAACTAAATAAAAAAACAACTTTATATATTAGGGTTATACTTTCTGTATGTACATTATGCTATTCTATACTATATTTATTTTTTACAATATATAGTATATTATATTACTATTTATTATATGATTATTTTATATTAGTGTTTATTAGATTATTTACAATATTATATTGTGTTATAGTATATCTTATTAAATTATTTACTATTTTATGTACAATATTCGTAAATATATAAATTACATACATTATACTTTGTACTATATTTATTATATTTATATTTATTATATTTATATTTATTATATTATTTATATTTATTATATTTATATTCATTATATATTGTATTTATATTTATTATATTTATATTCATTATATATTATATTCCTATTAAATCATATTTATTATGTACATATTATTTTCTATTAATTACATACTATAACTATATACTATATTTTTTTTTTGTCAATCGAATAATTTTGATTTCAATTTTTAATACATCTTTTTACATTTTTAATTAATATTAGTTTTTCTTATTTCATGTTAAAATTTGATTTCAGTATTGTGTATAATTATTTATTGTATATTATTAGTATATTAATATATTATTAGTGATTATTAGTATATTAATATATTATTAGTGATTATTAGTATATGTATTATTCAATTACCTCTACTAAACCATCTTACTTATTGATTTAAAAATCGAATTATATGCTACTTTTTAATACGTTGTACTTTTTTCCCATTTCTTAATTTAACGTTTATAATATCTGCACTTTTAAATTCAAAATACAAACATGCAAATTATCATACTACGTGAATATAAATATACATACATACATACATACATACATACATACATACATACATACATACATACATACATACATACATACATACATACATACATACATACAAATCAGTCAATCTTTTTAAAACAACTAAAAATTCTTTACAAAAGTAATACTTTATTTATAAACATTATTAGTTTTGTAAAATTCGTATATAAATATTCGAAATATGGGGAAATGTTTGATGAAAAAAAGTTCCTTATTAAAAGATAACATTTATATAATATAGTCAAATAGGGTAATTAATATACATATAAATTTACATTTACTTTGAAGAATTGCATATCTTAATTTAAATAATAGTAATATAATAAATATCATTTTAATATCTGCTATGTTTAAATAATTATAAATATAGTTATATTTATAATTAAAATAATTTTTACCCATATATAATGTTTAGTGTAAACAAATTTGAAAATGTTTTTTTAAAAAAACCTTTACATAAAGAATTATATAGAAGTTTCTGTGCAAAAACTAACTCTGATTCTTCAAAAGATAATTCTAAAAAAATTAATAAATTAGAAATTTTAAATAAAATTTATAAAGGAGATGATTGGACAAATATACCAAACAATGTTTTAGAAAATACTGGTAGAAATTTACATTTAAATGAATCACATCCAATAGGTATAATTAGAAATTTAATTGAATCACAATTTAAAAAAATATCTACTCTTTCTAAATCATGTGAATATAAATTTTTTAATAATCTTCAACCTGTTGTTTCTGTTACACAAAATTTTGATTCTCTCGCATTTCCTATTGAACATCCAGGAAGATCCAAAACAGATACTTATTATGTAAATAGTTCCACAGTTCTTCGTACACATACTTCTGCGCATCAAGTAGAGCTTATTAAAAAATTATGTGAAGAAGCTGAAAGTATAGATCCAAAAGAAAAAAAAATTGATGCATTTAAAGGTCATGGTTTTTTGGCCTCAGCTGATGTTTATAGACGAGATACTATTGATAAGTCACATTATCCAGCTTTCCATCAAATGGAAGGTGTACGCATATGGGATAGATCTGTATTTAATTCTGAAAATGAACTTATAGATGCTATTAATGCTGAAACTTTACAAATACAAAATCTTAAAATATCTACAGGTTTAGGTTCTGCATTAAATTTAGAAAATAGTATTAATGCGACAGGTTATAATTCTGAAACAAATCCAAGACAATCGTGTCATTCAGAACTTTTATGTGAAGCAATTGGCAATCACTTAAAACGTACTATTGAGTTAGTCATTACAGATATTTTCACAAGAGCTCGTCTTGCTTTACTAGAACAAAAAAATGAACAACAAAGAGAAAAAAAAAGCACTTTACAAGGTTCAGAGCTAGAAAATTTTAATGATAAAAATCTTACTGAAAAAGATCTTCCACCTTTAAATATGCGTTGGATAGAAGGCTATTTTCCATTCACTTCACCTTCCTGGGAAACTGAAGTCTTTTATAACAATGACTGGCTTGAACTTCTTGGATGTGGTGTTATAAATCAAACAATTATTAAAAATGCTGGTCCTAAAGCTTCTTCTCATGTGGGTTGGGCTTTTGGAATGGGCTTGGAGAGGCTTGCCATGGTTTTATTTTCTATTCCTGATATTAGACTATTTTGGACTCATGACTCGAGATTTCTTTCACAGTTTAAGGACGGTAAAGTGAAAGCTTTTGTTCCTTATTCAAAATATCCGTCCACTTATAGAGATATTTCTTTCTGGCTTCCTGCAGAATCAGAAAGTTCTTCAACTAATATCTCATTTCCTAAGTTTCATGAAAATGAGCTTATGGAAATTATAAGATCAGAAGCAGGTGACATTGTTCAAAACGTTACATTAGTTGATGAATTTATTCATCCAAAAACGAAAAAACACAGCTTATGTTATAGAACAGTTTATCAATCTATGGATTGCACATTGGTTAATGAAAACATCAATGAGATAGATGATAAAATAAGGAAACAGCTTATAAAAAAATTTAAAGTCACTTTAAGATAATTTATTCTCATTAGATGGGGGTTACTCTTTTATGGAAAATAGCTATACATATTAAAGAAGAAAGGATAGAATAAAAAATAAATGTAAATAATTGGAGGGTTTTCTTTTTTGTGTGTTTGTATATAATACTTTAACAGTCCAAGTAATATTTTGGGATTAAAAGACTTGAATAATATTTTGAATTTAATATAAAAACAATATAAATCCTATGTACATATAATAATAGTTATAAATAATTTAAAAAACAATGTGACAATAAGCTTTAGTTAAAACTTAAAAATGAAGTCTAATTTAAATATGAAAAATGAGAAAGAATAAATAAAATACAATTATGTTAACATTGTATTAAAAAGTTTTTTTAGTTTAAATGAACAATTAGTAATTAATTGTATTAAGATGTTATAAAATTTAAAACTTTTTAAATTTATATTGAATGTGATTATTAAAGTTTTTATTATGTTTTTTTTTTTTTTTTTTTTTTTTTTATAAAAAAAAAAAAAAGAAAAAAAGTTAGAGATACTCAACTTTAATCGCGTGATTTAACAACACCAACCTTAGCTGGTCTCAATACACGATCATTTAAAGCATAGCCAGTTTGTTGTACGAAAAATACAGTACCTGGTTCCTTATCTGGTTGGTCATGTTGGAAAGTAGCTTCATGTTTATTAGGATCAAAAACTTCATCAATAGGATATATTTTAGAAACACCATGTTTTTCAAGAGTACGGACTAAAACATGTTGAGTCATTTTTAAACCATCAATAAGATCTTTTAAACCTTTTGCTTCTAATTCTTTTTCTGGTACAATTCCCATTGCTCTATCAAAATTATCAATTGATTCTAATAAATCCTTTGCAAATTTTGTAATAGCAAATTCTTTTGCAGACTTATTTTCTCTCTTTGTAACTTCTTGTAAATTTCTAAAATCTGCAATAGATCTAAGATATTTATCTTTTAATTCAGCAACTTCTTTTTCTTTTTGTTGAATTTTTTTTGTTAATTCGTCAATTTCATTAGATTTTTCAGATTTTTCAGATTTTTCAGTCTTTTCAGATTCATCATTATTTTTTTTATTTTCTTTTTCAGAATTCTTTTCAGCTTCAGCACCTGATTTAGTTTCAGAAGAATAAGTACGTAAAAAATTATTTTTATTTAAATGATTTATAGTTAATCCACTAAACCTGTTAGCATTATTAATAGGAATTTGAGTAAAATTACGTTTTGATAATTTAAAAGAATTTTTGAATTCATTTGAAGATAATCTTAAAATTGAGCCACGAGAAAGTCCAATTCTCTTGATAAGTTGTTGTTGCTGCATTTTTAATTTTATAAATATAATTTCCAGTTACACAGTCAATTATAATTAATTTATTGATTTATTTTTTAATTAATATATTTCTTTAAAAATATTAACTAATTTGAAATAGAAAAATATAAAATAACCCTATTGAGTTATAAAATTTTATCACCCTGAGTCCAAAAGAAAAAAAAAAAGCTTCCTTCCATTAGAACTTTAAAATAAAAAATTTGGGGGAAATGTTATAAATGTAATATTCGTAATGATTTATGCAAAATCAATAGGACACAGGGTATATTTCATCTTTTTTTCTACACAATTGAAAATCTCCATTTCTAGTCTACCTTTAGTAAATTATTATATTATATATTATTTTATAATTTTATTATATTATATATTATTTTATTATTATATTATATTGAAACTTATGTTTCAATTAATATTTAAAATCATAAAAGAAAATATTACATTTTGCTTTATTTTTGAAGAACCATAAATATTTCTACTTTCAATGTATTTTTGTAACAAATTTACTATTTATTTTTAATAAAAAATTACCATCTATATCATTAAATCTGTTAAGTGAAAACTACAAAATATCACTTTTTAAGTAAAGTTCAATACGTTTAAACCAAAAGCAACAGTGTAAAATACAAATAAAATAAAACAGAAATAAAGAAAACAACCTTTAAGACGTTAAAACAATAATAAACACAATAATAAAGAAAAACATTACTCACAGACAGCTAATAACTTTCAACTCGGATGTTAGATTCTCATAGTATCTGTCTGATCTTTAATATAGTATAAACCCTAAATTGTGTTATTTTGTATACAAATTTATTTTTGCGAGCCCAATTTCT
Source organism: Botryozyma mucatilis (assembly GCA_030571375.1). Taxonomy (NCBI): domain Eukaryota; kingdom Fungi; phylum Ascomycota; class Trigonopsidomycetes; order Trigonopsidales; family Trigonopsidaceae; genus Botryozyma; species Botryozyma mucatilis. The sequence continues at coordinate 34,054 of JAJLXO010000190.1, read as the reverse complement.
TGTTGCTACTCAAACTATCTCTATATTCTTATTTTGGGGCTTATTTTTTTTTTAAAGGTGCTTCAAAAAAAAAAAATAAAACCCTTTAATATTAACGAAATTTTATTTGCTGGTGTGAATTTTCGTCGTTAAGCGCATCAATTTCTTTTATTTATTAAAGTACATAAAGTGTATAAATTAAAAGACTATTTTCGTATAAATAACAACAATATTTTTTTTTTTTTTTTTTTTTGTTGTTGTTGCTGTTGTCTGAATAGACATTATTATTATTAATAATAATTCGTTTGAAATTACAATGTATTATTGTAGTTAATAAAATTATTTATTTCGGTATATCAAAAACACTTAACAAATAAATGTCTCAATCAAAAACTTCAATAGTGGCAGAAAAACTTGTTGAAGATGTTACAAAGACCATAAGCCAGAATTTGGGGAAGGAAGGTGCACAAATGTGTTGTGATGTTGCAGCAATAGAGAATGAAAATTGGTCTAACGTAGAAAAAGTTGATAAAATAGCTCTTGAAGCAGAAAATTTAAAATCAGATGGAGAATTTCTTGAAGGTATTTATAAAACTATAAATGAAAGTAAAGCGTTTATAGTTGAAAATTCAAAAAGTATAGATCTTTTAGAAGCCATGGCTACTCAACTTGATGAATGGTCTTCTAACCTTGAAGTTAAAATTATGAAAAAATTGAATATATCAATTCCAAAATAAATCAGCAAGGTAATATTATATATGTATTAATTTAGTTAGATAGAAAGTTTTATTATTATAAGAATTGGGATTTGAATTGTGTCTTTTTGGGTATTTGCTTCATTTTATACTATTGGTGCTGGTGCTAAGCTTTGAATTTACATTTTTGTGTTTTCATGTTTTCATGTTTTTTTTTTTTTTTTTTTTCTGTATATATCCAGATTTACCACTATTTATTTCTTCTTCTGATATTCATGTTTTATATTAGATACTCTTTAATAATTTTGAATCACTCATATTGTTGTTTTCATTGTTTATTTATACTACAGATACCCATACTAAAATAATGAAAGTCATATTTTCTTTTAAATGTCTCTTGTTTTAATTGTTTACTCATTTCTCAAAGTCAAAATCGTGGTTAAACATGAAAAAATTATTTTTTAGTGCGTTTTGGCTTTGGTTTTGGCTTTGCCTTGGTTTTTGAAGTTCCCGCAGCTTTCGTTTTTTTAATCGTTTTTACTACTTTGACATCTTTAGCTTTAGAAATATCTTCATCATCATCATTATTATTTTTATCATCAATAGTTGCTGTAGTGTCTTCTTCATCCAAAGCTTCCTCTAAATCTGGAGCATCTGCCTTTGGTCCTGATCCTTTTTTAGAAAAATCAACAACTGATCCTCCTCCCATATACGCTATAGGATGAGACATCTTATTATAGTTCAAAGTAAAAGATCTTTTAGTTTGTGTAGCAACTTTTTTTAAGAGCTCATTATAATCTCTTCCAAGAGAGCCCACTTCCGCAATTTCCTCCCATTCCTCTTTCACCAGATAATATGAGTCCATAATTTCAATAATTTTTTGTATATTTTCAATCCCTTGTGCTCCAAGCAAAGGAGTAATAATACTATTAAAAAATGCTGGAATATAACTTAACCGTAACTCTTGTTTATCTGCTGATACAACAAGTCGCATGTGGGCACGTAATTCTTGTAAAAAGCGTAACATCTTATTCATCCTGGACAAGTTACCAAGGTAGGATGTGAACTTGAGCATACTTGTTATTCTTCCATACATATATTCACTAGGCGCTACTGTAGATAAAACACCAAATAGAGGCAAAAGACTCCATTGTTGTTGCGATCCATGTATTTTTACATCTACCAAATCCCCATCTGATATAAAATCTGCAGCTTTTGCAACTGCATCTAATTGAGACATTCCTTTAGGCAAATCAATTGGAATAACACTTAAATAATTTTCTTGAATCATTAAAGGAGAGAATGCAAAATCATTAAAAAATAGCTCAATTTTATCATTCATAGTGGATTTTATGCTATGAGCTTCGGGACTAAGAAATTTTTTTGCGATATCAAATGGTTTCAAAACTGTCGTCTTCTCCCAAGCACTCGTAAGATTTTTTGAAGTATCAAAATCCATAGCTTGAGCTGTACGTTTATATGTCGATAATATATTTATGATCTGTCTAATATCCGATCTAGTGCCCATTGTGAGTTGATCAACAGCCTGAGCAGAAAGTTTCATTTTTTCTTTAAAAGCTATAGACATGATTCTAGATCTTATAGCATTTACATCAGGACGTCTAAAAGGAAGATCATAAGTAACAAAATCAAGTGGGCGCATTTTTTGAGCAGATTTGTCATTACATATTAAAATAAGTGGAACACGAGTAGTTCGACATAGGGCAGCCAATGCACTTACACCACCTACATCACCAGAGGACATTCCATCAATTTCATCCATAATAAAAACAATATTTTTTTTACTTGAATCAGGTTGTGAATGATTTGGAATATTACTTTCGTCTTTTGTATTAAAATAACCCATAATTGATTCATTTCCAACTGCATAAGATAATCGAGCTTTAATAAGATTTTTACTTCTGGTATCACTTGCATTAGTTTCAATAGCATCATAGCCAAGTAATTTTGCAACTAAATGTGCAGAGGTGGTTTTTCCAACCCCGGGAGGACCATGTATGAGCACAGCACGAAATTTACTGCCTGGAATCTTAGAATCTTTAAATCCATTAGAAGCCGATTGTTTCCAATTTTTCAACCAGTTGTAAAATCTTTCAATTACTGCTTTGTTGCCGCATATGTCTTTCAAAGACTTTGGTGCATATCTAACAGTCCAAAGTTCACTATCAAGATTATTTGCTTTAGTAATTTTACCAGATAGTTCTTGTTGTTGGGATGGAGTTAGTCCTTCTACTTCGTTTTTTGCAATATTTATTTTTGAATTTTCTTGTGAGGCTTGAATAGATTCTTGAGAAGATAATAAATTAATCGGTTCCTCTTTTGAGGCACCAATATTATTTTTCTTATTTGTAGTAGTTGTCGGTGAAGAAATAATTTTTTGTGATTTCTCAATTAATTTTTTAGATTTTATTCTTTCTTTTTCTTTTTCTTCTTCTTTTTCTTCTTCTCTTTGCATTTTTTCTGCTTCTTTTTTAGCAAGTTCTTCTTCTTTTGCAATTTTGTCAGCATATTTTTTTGCAGCACCACCTTCACCACCATTTGGAGGTAAACGAGCCAATAATTCTAAGAAAGTGTCACGATTTAAAACTCTATTTCCATTTTTTTTTATTTTCGCAATTTTTGAAGGTCCAGCATTTTCACCTATAACAATAAAAGAAGTTGATTTTGATGGAGCACCCACGACTTTCCCACCATTTTTTTGTACAATTTCTTTAGCTTCATCTCGATCAAGACCAGGCATTATACCGGTAAATACAAATGTTAATCCAGCACAACAATTTAATTGTGTTTCTGGAATTGTTATTGATGTAGAGTCCATAGTTGAAGATTCTGCTTGTTGAGCTTTAGCAGCATAAAAATTAAATTTTTTTCCTTCTTCCATTACAAGGGTGGAGACATTATCTAAATCAACTTTTGGTAAGGTATCATAAATAGATTGTGCAGCGTCAATGGCATCAATTGCTTGATTTTTATTAGCAGAAGCAGGTGACGCATTTGAAGTTGCTTTTCGCCTTTTTGAACTAGATGCTATTATTGATGATTTAGCAGAATCTTGTTCAGATTTCCGTTTTTTATCATCTTGCTTTAATGATGATTTTGGTTGGAAATATGAAGAGATTGAAACCATATTTTTTTTAATAATTAATTTATTAATTAATAAATAATGAAAAGTAAAATAATGAAAAGTAAAATAATTTTTGTGTATTTACTTTTTAAATTAACTGCATCACCTTATTAAAGCCAAAGGGGTGATAGAAATAGTAATATAATGTAATAATAAATAATATAATAAATAATATAATAATAAATAATATAATAAATAATATAATAATAAATAATATAATAATAAATAATATAATAATAAATAATATAATAATAAATAATATAATAATAAATCTTATTATTATAAATAAAAGATTAATTAGATAAAGTGGAATAGTATTTACCAAATATAAGCGTTCGTTGCTGCAGCTTGAATGCAGACATACTTTTACTTTATTTATTGATGAATGTATTATAAAATTTTTTTACAATCTAATATGAAAAAAAGAAATGGTATTAAAAAAGGTAGTATTAAAACTAAAATATGGTACTATTTATAAATTCTCTAGAGAATTTAAAACATTTATAATTATTTTGAATATTGAACAATTTTAATATTTTATTTCATTTATTAGATATTTGTAATTGTAAAATTGTAATCACTTTTTAATTATTAACAGCAAATATGGATAGCATTAAATATATAGTGTTTGAATAAATAGATTTTTAACTTCAAGAGTTTAATATTTTAATATTTTCAGGATAAATAGACTAATATATATATATATATGTCTATATAACTATAAAAACTCTCATATATAGATAAACATAAATATAGTTATAAGTCTATATTAAATGCATTTTGTAGATTTTTATCCTAGATAAATATATTTATTACATATGCATAAAAATATGCATAGCCAACATATGTATATATATTTTTTTCTACCCCATGGTATCTCATGCAAGGAAAACTTTATATATAATATTATAAAGAATAAGTAGGTAAAATTAATTTTCTAGAATTAAACATTGAATTTTTTTTCAAATTTTTTCCATACTGATATTCTTATTTGATAAACGAGTTAATTTTTTGCGTATATTACGTCAGTTAAGTAGTTATTTCTTGTAGTAAAGTTAAAAAATAACATATTTGAATTTACATTTAAATCTGTCCATTATATTATGTGAAGAATAGTTAAAAATCTTATGCCGTAGATTTTTATATTTTAAATCAATGAGTTAACTAAATAGAGTCAAATTGGTATATATATATATATGTAATTTAATTATCAACATTAGTATCGGCATCTAATATGGCAGCTTTCATTTCCAACGCTAATAAATGACTTTTTTTGGCCATGTCAATATCCAATTGTGTAATCCCTTGTTGATCATGTGTTGTCCAAATGATTTTTACATCTCTATAAGTCTAAATATAAGTTTAGCATATAGTGTGTGCATATAAATGAATAAATGAATAAATGAATAAATGAATAAATGAATAAATGAATAAATGAATAAATGTATACACACATTTCTTGATACAAACTTACATTTATAATTGTAGGATGATGTCTTTTTTCTGCTGCGAAAAGAGCAAGTTGCGAAACAAATCCCTATAAATTAGAATATTGTCTGGTAAATGAATTATTTATTATATAAATAATAGATAAACTGTAATAAATTAAACTAACCCATGCGTGTCTAAATGTATTAAATTTATAACTAGAAACTAAACCCTCTATTTCTTTATTTCTATCCACTTTTACTAATTTAATATTTGGAAATTTTGATAATAAAGGTATTAAAAATTTCGTTTTTTGTTGTTCATCTAATAGTTGGTACAATGCTTTTTGTAATATTCGTCCTCCAGATTTCTGATTTATAGTCGTCATCTATGCCACGTAATTTATATATTTATTAAATAGTAGTTATTATTATTATTATTATTATTATTATTATTATTGTATATGTATATTTATATTTATATGTATTACTTAAACTCTTATTTTCTCATTTTTTTTAATAATTCATATATTAGAGTTCTCATAAGTAAACCCTGTAATAATTACGTATCCAAGATAAACAAACAATAAACAAATAAAACAGGTAATATAAATAAAAATATATATAAATAAACTTATTTTTAATAAATAATAATAAATAATATTAAATCTTAAATATTAATATTAATCATGGATATTGATTATGATGAACGAGGTGAACAAAGTCCTATGGATTGGTCATATACAAGTGAAAATAAAGATGAAATTATGGCATCATCTCCTTTTAATATAAATAGAAATATGACTTTTAATTCAAAAGTTGATTCACCAATTTTTGCTTCACAAGATATTAGTATGAGAGATTCATCAGATGGTTAGTTTTATTTTTTTATTTTTTTATTTGTATTATATTATATTATATTATTTTATATCTGACCTTTTAAGATACTCCTATTCAAAATATTGCAGAAAATAATATTCTTAATAGTACATCAAAATATTTTAATGAATCTTTAAATTATAATAATAATAATAATAATAATAATAAAAATGTTATTAATAATAGTTCTAATTTACAAAAAATAAATAATAAATCATCAATAAAAAGACATAAAAAATCAACACGATCTAAATGGCATAATGATAGTCCTATATTATATGCTTTAGCCGCTACAAGAGACTATTTTACTGGGAAAAAAGGTTTTGTACCTCCACATTTTGAAATTTTAACTCATTCTAGAAGAAATAAAATAGAAGATGATACAATAAGTCTTTCAGATGAAAGTGTTTATACCAATAGTAATGATGATAATGATGATGATGATGATGATAATAATAATAATAATAATAATAATAATAATGATAATGAAAGTATAATATATTCAGATAATGATGATAGTATAAATTTCTCAGATAATGACAATAATTTTAACTTAAATAATATTTATAGTCCAACAAAGCAATTAGTTCACCGAAAAAAAAAATCTAAAAAATTATTATTAAATAAACGCTCTTCTTTTAAGAATACTAATAAGAATAAAATTAATAATAATAAAAATAATAATAATAATAATAACCAAGTGTATGATAATAAGTTTTATACAAATTCATGGTTTTCGGCTAACCCAGATATGCCATACATCTTAAGTTCTTATTTACAGTTTGTTGTAAACTTTGTTTTATTATCTATGTTTTTATATATTGTTACACAATTTGCTTTAACAATAAGAAATGACATAAATCATAAATTTGATGAATACAGAGAAAAAGTAATAATAGAAATAAGCGATTGTCGAAATAAATATTTGCAAAATAGATGCGATGATTTAGCCCTGCCTGCTTTAAAACTTGATTGCCTTCGCTGGGAAAAGTGTGCTAATAGAGACCCATCAGAAGCAGGTCGAGCTAAAGTATCTGTTGAAACTTTTGCTGAAATTCTTAATGCATTTACAGACGCTATTTCATATAAGACAATGTTTTTTCTATTTATGCTAGTCTTTGGAAGTTTGTTTATTTCAAATATGGCTTTCGGAAATTTTAAAAAAGCTTCTGCGTCATCAATTTATAATGCTTTACATTCTCGTGTTCCCCCTCTTTCTTCTTCTAGAGCACCATCATATTCATATCAATCTCATGAAGTTCCATCGTCTGGAATCCTTTTGCATAGTAATCGTAATCAAATTGCTTTAGATCAACCTCCAAATGAATATATAAGAGATTGATTTATGCATTGAATAATTTTTTGAGTGGAGTTTTTAAAGTGTTTTTAATTTGGAGTGTAGAATCAAGTTATAAGTTTATATATTTCATTATGCATGAATATTTTGTATTTATACGTGTATGTCATTCATTATGTATTTAGATTAAAATAGATTTAATATGTTTATATGTTTTTTCAGTTTTTGCAGTTTTTGCAGTTTTTGCAGTTTTTGCAGTTTTTTTTTTTTTTTTTTTTTTTTTTTTTTTTTTTTTTTTTTTTTTTTTTTTTTTTTTTTTTTTTTTTTTTTTTTTTTTTTTTTTTTTTGTAAATATTTATGCTTTTTATAAAATTAAATCATAATAATAATACAAACATATTTAATATGGAACCGGTTTAACCATAGTATAATTGGATGTTTGATATTCATTTGGGTAAACTTTATTATAAAACACAGGAAAAAAAGAATAAACGAGATATTAATCAAAAATAAATAATTCTAATTTAATAAGAGATTTGAAAAACGCAAATAACAACGAGAAAACAATAAAACCAGTATATAATGAATAAAATATAAAATACTACCGAAGTTAAAAATTTTGATACAATTAGTATTCATTATATTAATATTCATAACGAATAGTAATAATAACAAAAGTAAAGAGATTTATAAAAATAAAAAATAGTAATAAAAAGAAAAATATGAGTTTGTAAATAGTTTTTGTGTTTCTTAAAAATTAATTTTTCGGATTTTTTTTTATATTTATAAATTTATAAAGTTTTTTTTTTTTTTTTTTTTTTTTTTTCATTTGAAAATTTGTCTTTTGTAACAGTTATAGTAAATAAAATGGGAATTATAGATTAATAAATAGTTTCAATATTTAATTTCATTATAGTGTTAACCAACATTATTTACGATGAAATTAATTAGCAGCATTTACCACCAGAAGAAGCAGCTCCTTGTTTGATGTCAACATTACCTGAAGCAGCGTTTCCGGCATTGCCCGAGTCTCCAATTCGTTGTTTGATTTGTCTATAAGAGTTAATATGAAATGTGGATAATTCAGATATGGATAAAAAGGAAAAAAAAAAAGAAAAAAAAGATAAACTGAATAATAAAAAGGGAAAGTAATATATTATTTACATACCTTGTTAATGAGAAAAATGCTTCTTCGACATTAATAGAAGACTTTGCACTGGTTTCTATAAAGGGGATGTTTAACTGGTTTGCAAGTTCGCGTCCTTCATCGGTGGTTACTTGCTAGAAAAGTTAGAATTGAGTTAAAAACCTTAAAAAATAATAATAAAATAATAACAATAAAAATAAATTCAAATTCATACCCGTTGATCTTCTGAGTCACACTTGTTTCCTACTAAAATTTTGTTTACATCTTCTGCAGCATGTTGTTCTACATTGTTGTACCAAGATTTGATATCTAAAAAAATGTTAGAACAAATATAAATAATATTAACAAATAATAATAACTTACTTTCAAAGGATTTTCTATCTGTGACATCATATACAAGCAAAATTCCCATAGCATTTCTATAATAGGCGGTAGTAATTGTTCTGAATCTTTCTTGACCTATATAGATTAGTATATAAAAATAAAAATAAAGAAAAAATAAAACTTCGAAATAAATTAACCTACCTGCAGTATCCCATATTTGCATTTTAACTTTTTTTCCATCAATAACAATAGTTCTAATTTTAAAATCAATACCAATAGTAGTAATAAAACTAGGAGTGAAGGAATCTTCAGTAAATCGAAGTAAAAGACATGATTTTCCAACACCTAAATATAGTTAGTATAAAAAAGTATACAAATATAACCAAATAATAAAGTGAATATTTAAAATAAAATAAAATAATAATAATAATAATAATAACAAAAATATAACTGACCAGAATCACCAACAAGCAATAATTTAATGAGAATATCGTAATTTCTGTTTGTGCTCATTTTGATAGTCTAATATAAATGAAATATATATGACAAAAGTAAAAAATAAATAAATAAATATTAAATATTAAATATTTAATATTAAATACTAAATACTATTTAATTTAATATAAATTAAATTAAATAATAATAAATAAATAAGATTTAAATAATAAAGTATATAATATATATTATATTATATAATATTATATTAATTCTTATATTATTTTATGTGTTATCAATTCGCCTCTTTCTGATTTAAATGTTGATATAATAAATAATAGTAAATATTAATAAATAATAAAAATTATTAAAAAAATAAAAAAAAAAATAAAAAAAAAAAATAAAACAAAAACAAAAACAAAAACAAATTATAAAATATTAAATATTAAATATTAAATATTAAATATTAAATTAATAAACAATAAACAATATACGCTATAAATTTAACTTTTCACTAGTAACAAAAACAACGTCTTTTTTTTATTATGATAATTTTTTTAATTTTTATTTTAATTTTTATTTTAATTTTATTTTTATTTTTACTTTACTTTATTTTACTTTATTTACTATGTAAATTACTTTATTATTATAGAAATATTATTTTATTTTAATTTTTGTTTTCATTTGCCGGCGTTGCGGGCACAACAAAACGTTGTCATAGTGATTATTGATTTCAGTTGTCATGACATCTTTTATCTATTTCTTATTATTCTTATTATTATTTTTAAAATCCTTTGCAGAATAAAAACAAATTTTATGTTTTTCGTTGCCATCTGAATGGATTAGGGTTGTAATGATTTCTTTGCGGATAATCGTATTTGGTGTATGTATGTATATATGTATGTATGTATCATATACATTGATGATATGATATATAATATAATATATATAATATAATAATTATTTACTTATGAAGTAAACACATACATCCTTTTCTCGTATAAATTACACTTGTATTAATAAATTAAATATACAACCATCTTTTAAACTTATTGTTTATAATTAACTTTTAAAATATTCCCCATATATTCTCCAAATCCTTTGAATGGTTTCTAATTGTCTAAACCTACCTAAATTTATATTCTCTAAATCTTGTAAATCTTCAATCCAATCCCGTTGTTTAATTCTAGGTAAATATACACCAAAGCTTCGTAATACTTGAGTTTGACATAAAATCATTCCCAATTCACCATATGATAATTTCTCATTCGAACTCGAAGAATTTAATATTCTTTCTATTTTCCTTAACGTAAATACTGCATGTTCCCTTTCTTGACTTCTTGTCTGAATGCCTCTTCCGGTTAGTAATCTATATATCGATCTACCCATTAAATATGTGATAATACCACTAGGTGTAATTGCTAATACACCAAATAATAATTCTTGTGATTTAAGTAAATTATCAATCCCACTTATTGCAATCTCAACATCTACCTTGGTTTTTTGAAGTTGTATTAACATAGTTCTTATTAATTCTCCTCTAATCGCATTATAAATCGGAGAACGAAGCTCATCTTCATAAACTTTTAATACCACAGTTAAATCTCCCTTTCTAACTCCTTCTTTAATACTCTTTATTGCAGAAGGTGATATAGTATCATTTTCTGTGTCCATAACAAAATTAACAACCATTCTTTCTAATGACTCCATATCTGTACTTAATGATTTAGATGATACTATAGCAACTTGATTTTTATCATCATGTCTAATAGTTGAAATTATTCTTTTAACTGGCGAAATAACCCAGTTCATCCAAAAATCATAACAAGTAACTAATGAATCAGAAATCCATTGTGATATTTCTGCTTTTCGGTTGGTAATCATTTGTAACCCAGTAGATCCAAATACAAGTCCTGATGTAATAATAGGCCAGTATCTAGTTAAAAATGGAGGTTTTCCATTCTCTTTAGAAATTCTACTTTCATTTTCAATTGCAAATGGAATTGGACCTTTAATAAGTTTAATTAATTTTTTAGCTAAAAAATAAGGATTCGAACGACGTTTATTAGAACTAGTTTTAATCCTCCTATTCTTATTATTACTATCATTATTACCATTGTCATCACTGTCATTCTCTTGCACTTTTGGAAGAAGTGAAACAACTTTTTCCTCAGCAGTTTGATCTATATAAATATCAGTAGAACTTTCAATAATACGATGAATAAAATCTATAGAAGTTTCTATTGAATCATGCCAGTCTTGATCAACAGTCATTGATAACCCTTTTGCTATTAAAACACCTAAAGAAGAAGCCTGTAAATCTTGAAGTTTTCGAAGTCTTTGACGCTTTATATAAACTTCCTTCTTAACAAAAGAAATTGGAGAAACAAATAAATTTAAAAATGATGTTGGATGCAGCATGTAACTATTTAAACGAAGTCTTCTATTATTAAAACTATTAATTATTGCTGTAATCCAATTTTTAAAAAATCCAAATGGACTTGTAGTAAAACTTTTTAAATTAATTTCTTGTAATTGTTGCTTAGAATCATAGTAAACATCTTTAAGTAAATTAAAAGCACGTGCTGGTGATGTTTGAAGTGAATAAATGAGTAATCCAGATGATGAATCTAAAACTGAATCCCAATAATAAATGTCTTGAGATACTGGAAGAGCTCTTGAAAGAAATTGCCTAACAGAATATCCATATAATGATATAGTAGTAGCAGCAATTAAAACCCATTCAAGTTCCTTTTCTGCTAATGCTAATTCTTTTTTACTTCTTTCTGGAGAAGAAGGACGATGTTCTGCATTTGGTCTAAATCTTGAGATAACTAAATATTTTTCTAATGCTTTAACAATACTGTCTAATGAAACTTGACGAGTATTTGGTTTTGAAGATACTTCTTCAATTAAATTTTTTAAATAAGTAATATGATTTGCAAATTTTTCTTCATCTATATCAACTTCATTATTGCTACTATTTTTATCATTATCAAGTTTTTGTATATTTACCTGAGAGACTTTCGTGGAATCTTTGGTAACTGATGGTAAAACTGGCATACAGAATTCAAGTTGGGAATTCAAAATCCTAAGTTGGTCGTCGGCAATAGACCCCATAGTGACATTTATATTTTACAATACTGTTATTATGTTATTATTTTATTATATTATATTTATATATTATACTATATTTATATATGCAATATTACCATACAAATTATCAAATTCTTAACGTTAATTCACCGATCTAAGATTTGATGCTCATCCTATAAAAAATTAAATAAAATCGCGTGCATATTATTATTGCTTATTAAATTAGATGCTGTCAAGTTAATTTATATAAACTATTATAAAAACGTCGTAATAATATATCCGGGTAACTAATTTTGTTGTCGTATTAACAGATAGTACTGATAAAAAAAATAATAAATAATAAATCAGTAATAAATACATAAGTAAATAAATAAATAAATGCTACAACTAACAATTCGATCCAGATTATAATAAGGATAACAGGACCCTTTATTAAAATGTGTTTCATTTGTCTTGTTATAAATGTAAATCACTTAAATGTATTTGTTTGTATGAAATACTACGTCATATGTAATAATAGCAATTATAAATAAATATATAATTATAAATATAAATACATATACATATAAATATGTATATATATATGTGCTTACACAATTACTATCTTGACATAATTATTAAGTTTATATGTATTATTTATTTTAATTTACTATATAGTGTATATTAAAATATTTTGTGTGATTCAATATCATTATAGTGAAAAGATAAACTTATCCATAATAATTCTTTAAAAAAAATATATTTTATTTTAAACAGTAACATTTAAAAAATAGCAAAACAATTCAAATTTTCTTAAATTAAATCATATAGTAAGCTAAATAAATACATATTCCTAAAAATTATTTATCCTAGCAAATTTTTTTTTTTTCTAAAAGAATTTTGTTTCCTCTCGTTAGAAAAAAAAAATACTTACTAAATAACCAAGAAAGGGTTCCATGTAAAACCCTTACCAGGAGTAATCATAGGGGAATATTATATATAATAAATATTCCCTAGCCACCTCACTTCTCCATATTGTACAATAATATAGTTAATATAGTATATATAATATATGAAATATAGGCATTCATACACATATAAACACATATATACACACATATATACACACATATATACACACATATATATACACATATATATACACATATATATACACATATATATACACACAGACACACATACACGCACACTCATACACAATAACAGAGAATAATATGCATATTACACTGATTGGCTACTAATTATTATACTATAGTCATTCAATTTTTCTGATTTTCTTATATATTATATTATCAATAGGAAAAGGGAAAAAGACATTTAATTTTAGGTATTTGAAAAACATTTGGGTATTATTAAAAAAAAAAAAAAAAAAAAAAAAAAAAAATTCTTTTATACTACTTAACAATAATGGAAGCTAACATTTTATCTTTTAGAAGGTGTAATTTTTAATAAATAATTTTATTTGAGTTTTTTTTTTTTTTCCTCTTTTTCTAAAAAATGTTTTCTCGAATATCACAAATCTCGAAAACAATTTCAGAAGAACTCGAATATGCTGTTTCTAATTCAAACCAACAAGAAACAAATTCTGGAAATAATAATTCAAATAATTTATCCGAATCCACTAAAGAATTAAAATCTTTAGAAGGTTCTGATAAGATTTCCATAAGTTCAGAAGAAAATTCTATAAATCATAATGAAAAAAAAAATTTAAATTCAAATCATAAATCCAATGAAAACAATATTGAAGTTAATAAACAGATATCAAAAACTGATAAAGATAATGAAAATAGTAGCGTGACTTTAAATAAACAAAAAATTTCATCACCTGCTACAAATGCATCCGTAAAATCTGTGCAGTCAATTACACAAGATAATGATCCAAAACTATTACCCAATTTAAATCCAGAATATGAAAATTTACCATCAGATATAATAAGAAAATTAATCAAATTTGAAAAATATGAAAAAAAATATCCTTCATTACTAGATGCTTATAGATTAGAAAAACAAAAAAGTGCAGTAGTTGCAAAATTTGAAAAAACTTTAAGTGAAATAACTCCTTGTCGTTCAGTTTCAGAACCGGACTTATTACAAGAATATTTAAATAGTTTAGTTCAACGAACTGATTTATTTCAAAATGAAATAAAAAGATTAAATGAAGAATTAATTGAGTTTAAAAAAAAAAAAAATGAAGAGGTAATTGATGCAGATAATGAAGCCGAATTACAGGAATTAAATGCTTCTTTAGAAGAACGTACAAAAACTATTCAACTTTTACAAAATAAATTAAAAGATTCTTCTACCAAATCTAATAACTTAGAATTAGAGGTTATTAAACTTAATCGTGAAATCGATTCTCAAAAATCTTCAACTAAAGAATTACAAATGAATTTGCAGGAAAAAAATAAAGAAAACGATGAAATTTTACAAAAATTAAATGATAAAGCAGCAACTTGTCAAGAAATTATGAAATTAAAAGAAGAAGCACAAAATTCATATGAAAAACTTAATCCACTGATTACGGATTTAAATCAACAGCTTTCAAAGAAAAATGAAAGTCTTGCTACTTTAGAAGAACAATTAAAAAAGATCACTCAAGAAAACCAAAAACTTGTCACTGAAATAAAGAATACCAAAACTACTGAAAATACTTTAAATAATAGCCCCAAAAACACTTCGAATAACAAGCGCAAGAATAAAAAGGGTAAAAACAATGATAAATTGAAATTTTTGGATGGTTCGTCATCTATTGAAGATCAGAAAAAAATACAAGAAGACAATATTGAACAAGTTGGTCAATTATCAATATCTAAAGAAAAGCTTCAATTGTTTGAAAGCCAGGCTGCCGAATTAGTAACAAAAAATGAAAAATTAATTCAATTGGAAAAAGCACTTAAAGAAAAATCTGATGAAAATAATAATATTGGAGAAAAAATTATTTCTCTTAATAATACTTTAGAAACTTATAAGAAGAAATTAGATCAAGATATAAATGTTTCTAATGCATCAGATGAAAAATTAGTTAAGCTCCAAACTGAATTAAGTGATTCAAGATTAAAAGTTAATGAATTGTCTAATGAGATTGAGAAATTAAATAAAACTATACTTACTCTTAAAGATGAAAAAAAGAAATTACAAACTCTTGTTGATGAATCAAATGATAAAACTCAATCTTTAACTGATAAAATTTCTTTATTAACTTCAGAAAGAGATTCTTTATCTAAAAAAATTATTGTATTCGAAAAGGAAAGCAATGAAAAAGTAGAGCTAAAGACGCATATTAAAAGATTAGACTCAGATCTTAAAAGTTCTCAAAAAATAGCCAAAGAAAGGTATGAAAAGCTTAGTTCTACAATTGATGAACTAAATAAAAGTAAAACAGAGATTCATAATTTACAAGATTCTTTATCGAAGATTAAGCTACAAAATGAAGACATGACTAAGTCAATAAAAGAATTTGACACTCTAACAAGATCTGACAAGGTGTTACGTGATGAAATTAATAAACTTAGAATCCAACTTAACGAAAAAAATTCAAGTATTTCTGCTTTATCTAGTCAACTTGAAGATTTTAAAAATATGCGTCTACAAGCCATTACTGACGCGACAACTTTAAAACAAACTATTTCAAAATTAGAGCGTGCATTAAAATCTTCAAATGATACTAATACTAAATTGAATCAAGATTTAGCTTCACATGTTGAGGAGAATAAAAAACTTCAAAAATCAGTTGCATATTTAGAAAATAATGTTAAAAGTGTAAAAAATGATATTACTAAGATGTCAGTACAATTAAAAGATGCGTTAGCGGAAAAAGATATTGCACAAGGCCAGTTACAGTATAATAATACTCAATCTACAGAGATTAATACTCAGTTTAGGGAGTTAAAAAAATCTTATGAAGAATTACAAGAGGAATTATCTGAAACCTCTAAATTGCTTCAAGAAAGAGGTAGAGAAGCAACTACTATGAGAAGATTATATAATGAGACACAAGGAGCTAACGAACAGCAATTGAAGGATCTTGAAGAAAAAATGAAAGTTCTTAGTGAAGAACGAGATAAATATTCTGAGCAATTATTTTCAATAAAAAGGCAAAAAAATATTGAGTTGGAAAATTTAAAAAATAAAATATCTTCCTTGACTTCTAAACAAGAAATTGAAGAAACAAGACGAGAATCACTTTTAAATGAAGTAGCTATTGCAAAAGCTGCCCGTGATAGAATACAGGAGCAATATAAGTTTCTTGAAGAAGAGAAGGCTTCCTCTAGTAAAAATTATACGATACTTAGAAAGTCATTAGAGAAGACAGAGCAACTTTATAAAGAGGCAGAAAAAAGTCGTACTTCTTTAAAACAACTTGTTCAAGATAACGAGCTAAAGATAGAAAACTTGAAAAGGGTACAACGTCAACTACAATCTGAACTTAAAGCTTTAGCATTTAAAAATCGGTCTGCTGAAGAAGCTCGCTCTAGATCTTCTAGTGCTTCTTCTCAAAGTCAAACTTCAATGCTAAATGGAAAAACTGTGAATGATTCTTCTAATACTGTTAATGTTGCTTATATTCGAAATGTTGTTTTAGGATTTTTAGAGCATAAAGATCAACGAGAAAAATTAATTCCTGTTTTAAGAACTCTACTTCAACTTCAGAAGTCTGATGAAACTCGCTTAATGACTGCACTATAAATATTACTGACCGCATAATTTGGATTCATTGGGAAAAGATATTTGTGTTAATACTTAGAAAGATTATATAAACTTTTTTTTTTTTTTTTTTTACATAAAAGTTTTTATTTGCATTAAATGTTTATGATTTCGGATTGTAAATATGATAAAATGAAAAAAAAAAAATAATAAAATTTTCACAGAACTGTCCTTTTTTTTTCAGTTTCATTGATTTATTATTTTCTTATGTTTTTTATGTAAATACTCGCATAAATTGTTCAAAATTCTATCAATATTTCTAATTTTTTATATACATAAGAATTCTATTTTTTACTTTTCTTTCATTAGTTATTTAGGGAACAATTGTTTTTTAAAAACCTATCAATTTCCAGATTTTAATTCTATGTGCATTATTTACTGTTATTTTATTATTTATTGGTCTGAATATTTTTTTATTTATGATTATAAAATAATTTAAAAAGTATAATTATGTCCGTTAATACAAAGATCCGTTTGGCAATAGTAGGGGCAGGGATTTCTGGACTCGTTGCTTCTAAAGAAATTGCAAAAAAGTTGGGAGATAAAATCTTAATAACAATTTTTGAAGCACGAAATAGAGTTGGTGGAAGAGTGAGTCTTTAAAATATAACACACATCTAATTTTGTATTAATTTTAGATTTGCAAAACATTTTACTGACGTAATTTATACTATTTATTAACAATATGGATTGTGCAGGTCTATGATTATTCTGTTGATAATTTAAACCTAACTTTAGATCTTGGCCCAAATTGGCTTCATGGAACAAATGAAAAATATAATTCATCTGTAAATTACTATAAAAAGGTTTATGATTTTAACAAAGAGAATGAACTTCTGAGTATTAAAGGTTCAGCATTTACTATTGATAGAAACGGAAAAGTTTTATCGAAAGTTAAAGTGAAAGAATTAGAGAATTTAATGTGGAAATATATTGATAAAGCATTTGAATACTCCAATAATAATGAGAATATATCAAGTTCATCGTCATTATTAGATTATGTTGATTTATGTAATTTAAAGGATAGAAATACAGACGATAATTATTCTTTAATAAAAGATGAAATATCCTCATTCGGGAATTATTCTGCAATGGATGTAAAGAATCAAAGTTTGAAATTTCTTAACTTGGAAGACACATGTCCAGGTGAAACATTATTTGTATCTTCTAGTCATAAAAAACTATTAAACCAAATTTATAAAGAAGTAGTAAAAACTGGACAGGTAGATATTCATTTAAATTCTAAAGTTACTACTATTAATACATCATTTGAGAATTCAAATGTTTGTATATTGTATGAAAAAAATAATAATGCTAATATAAATAATACATACACTCAACTTTTTGACGCAGTAATTGTTGCAGTACCACTTGGTTCTCTTAAGAGAACACAAATTGATTTTATACCTCAGATCCCAAAAAAAATTAGGAATTCTATTAAGAATATTGGATATGGTAATTTAGAAAAACTTTATATCGTGTTTAATGAGAGATTTTGGGATTCAAATCATATTAAATTTCATCCTGCTAGCTACTTTAAATTTTTAAATAATCAGAATAAAAACGTTAGAGCTGGTCCTTTAGATATACTATCATTATCCCATATATCTAAAAATGTAACAGTTCCTGTATTACAAATTTACACCTCAGGCAGTACTTCCGAGTATATACAAAATCTCATTGATGAAAGATCTTCTTATAATTCAACATGGACTCCAAAATTATCTTCTTCTAATTTTATTAAAATGAAAACTTTTTTAGAACCTTTTATCTCTAAACTTCCAGGATATGATATTAAAAAGCATTATATAACTGATATTTTTGCAACAAAGTGGTCTAAAGATCCTTTAGCTGGCTATGGATCATATCCAAACTTTCCAGTTGGAATAGAAAATGCCTATCAGGATTTAGAGAACATTAGAAATGGTATTCCAGAAAGAAACATATGGTTCACTGGTGATTATACAGGGACTCGTTACACTTTGTCTACTATTGCTGGTGCTTATACAGGAGCAGAGAATGTGGCTTCGTTATTTACCTCGTTTATTTACAAATAATAATGCTCTAAATTATATTATTTCTACTTATATACACTTGTTTATTATATACTCGTTAAACATAAAAGGGAAAATAAAGGAAATAAAAGGTAAAAAACTTAATAAATAAATAAATCAAACAAAAAATAAAAAATAAAAAATAAAAATAAAAATAAAAAAAAAAATAAAAAAAAAAAAAAAAAAAAAAAAAAAAAAAAAAAAAAAAAAAAAAAAAAAAAAAAAAAAAAAAAAAAAAAAAAAAAAAAAAAAAAAAAAAAAAAAAAAAAAAAAAAAAAAAAAAAAAAAAAAAAAAAAAAAAAAAAAAAAAAAAAAAAAAAAAAAAAAAAAAAAAAAAAAAAAAAAAAAGAAAAAAAATTCTATAAATACATCTCTATTTAAGTTTTACTGTACAAAGGGCATAATACAAAATTCATGTTTAAACCAACAGACTTAAGCTGTTCCACATGTCGTTTTGTCATCTCTATACAGTTTTGGTATACCTTCGTATCAGGTTTTATAGAATAAAGCTGTCTAGAAAAAATTACTGCATATGCTTCAACTTGTTCTTTAGCCCATTCTACAATTCCACTCGACATTTGTCTCGAATCAAAACATTCATTATAAATTTCAACAGTATTTTTAATTAAAGTAAATTGCACTAATGCTATTTGAGACATGTATAGGTATATATCCCCATGAAATTCAATTTGTCTTATTCTTTTTCTAATTAATCGAGTACGAGAGGATAATAATGTATCCTTAGCTTTCTCATCGAATTCTAACCTAAGAAGCCATTTGACAGTTTGTTTTATATTTTTAGGATGCATATTTTCTATTTCTAAAGTATTAGACAATATTTTACCTAATTCATCAATTCTATATTTAATTTTGGCATTAAGAATTTGGAAAGTTAATTCATCATTTGAAGACGCTTGAGTGATGAATTTTTTTGCTGCTTCTATTGATAATACAGCATCTTCGAAATTACGATGAGCAATCAAAATATCTATATTATTAGTTACTTCATCCATTTTTTGAATGGTCTTTGAAAATTCACCATTAGGTTTAAAAGCATCTGAGTCTTTGTTTGCTAACATTAGAGAAAAGATGTTTTTTATTATTCCTTGATGATCTTTATACATTAAGTCTCTTGCTGCCATATAAGTCATAGAATCCCTGATTCTGTTAGCTTTTCCATCATTTTTTCGTTTCAATTTTTTAGATAATAATTCAACTGCTTCTTTATATAGTGAAAGAAACTCTGCATGTATCTGTAACTTTTTTGTTTTGTAAATATAGTAGCCTGAAACATGCCTAACACAAATAGCACCTTTTGTAGCGTCCACATCTTTAGCTTGGACATCATTTCCATCTGAATGAGAAACTTTTAAATCAGTTATTTCGATTTCCTGTAAAGGCCAACAATGTAAAGTGCTTAATTTTGCTTTATCGGAATGATCTGTTCCAGGACGTAATTCATTATGAGGTTGATAAGCTCGTATGGCGATTAATAGATAGTCGTTAAGTAAAAATATGTGTACAGGTTGTTTTGCTTTCCAAGTTGTAGAATTTAATTCATACCATGCACCACTCTCTTTAAGAATATGTCTTGAGGGTGTTACAGGAAGATATCTTTGTGAACCTTTAACATTTTTCCAAAGACTTGCAAGCTCATTTGCATAAATATTTTCTAATTCTATCATACTTTTTCTGCTATTAATTCTCACAGATTGTGGTGTTGAAATATTCTCATATGATTGAGCTTCATCTTTTAAAAAAGTAGTTGTTTGATTTAGTTCTGCAAGGTTTGCTCTAAGTTTCCTCATTTCGCTTTCTAAATTAGTTAATTCAGAAGCTACATTCATAAATTGATTAAAATTATGAGAAACATTTGCTTGTATTTCTTGAGCAGTTTGATTCTTTGCTCTTTCTAGTATATCTGCAAATTCGTTAACTTCTTGTTCTGAAGAATTTCCTAAAGTTTTTGAAATATAATTTGCCGCGTCAAATTCTTTATTTTTAAAAGGTTCTAAATCAATATCATTTTGTTTTAATTCAATTGTTTTATCTTTTGCTGTAAAAGTTGTCCTATTTCTAATATTATCCTTTCCATTTGAAATTTGAGAAGATTTATTTTTCTGTGGTACATTTAATTTTTTTCCTTCTTTATTATAATTTGAAGCATTGGCATTAACATTATATTTTTTTTTAAAATTATCAGAAGTATCTTGAGTTGCTGCTGTTGTAGCGGAAGAAGAATAATTTGTACCAGGTTGATAATATGCTGAAAGTGAATCAGATGGAATAAAAGAAGGAGGAATTTCTGGAGGAGGTTGTTGCTCAAATAAATTTCCATATGTTGATATTCTAGTAGAATATCTAGATTTCATAAGATTCGCAACACGTTCTTTATCTTTTGATTGAACTTGAAGATAATTATTTTTTTTATTATTTCCAAGATTTCTATTTCCATCTCTCAATAAATCTGGTACATCCGGTAAAGTAGCGTGTGGACGTTGTTTTGTTTTTTTTGGTGATTTATTTGGAGCTATTATTCTAGATGCTGGCTGCATTTTTAATATATTATTTATTTTGCATATAATTATTATTCAACTAATAAAATATTTAAATTTCTCTAAAAGTTAATAATAAATAAAATTTAGCAACTAATAAAAAATACAGATTACAATTGCATATAATAATAATAATAATAATAATAATAATAAAATAGTAATACTAATAGAAAAAAAGGCGCAAGTTCATTCGGTTTACTAAAATAAAAATTTACTAAACGATTTATTACCATTTCGAAAAGCAGTTTTACTATAATTTAACAACTGATTAAGTGGCTCTATTAAACCCTATTTGTAGGTTCGGCGGCAGTTTGAATTTTTAGCCGTTTTTATGACCGTCTTTATGACCGTCTTTTACGACCGTCTTTTGATGACAGTTTTATTTTTTTTTTTCTTTTATAATAGTATTTTTGGATATGTTATACCGGTCTTTAAAGACCGTCATTAGACTGAAAGCATGTTTTACGTGGTATAAAATTCTACTGTGAAATTGGCATAATAAAATATAATAAATAATAAGATTCTTGAATATTGTTATTCACTTGCATATAAAAGCATTTAACTTAAAAAAGTTATTTTATGCTTAAATTATATATTAAATTTTTTTTTTAATTTGTTTTAACTAGTAAGTTAAATTTTATAGTTTATCGTGAATTTTTTTAGAGAAAAATGGATTATATAGTGATAATTTTTAAATTTCAATGTTAAGAAGTTTTTTTTTTTTTTTTTTTTTTTATATATTGTAATTGATATGTATTTTTTACTAAATTTACATACATAATATAATTACAGTTATTTACAAAAAGTTTATACGTTTTCTTTTACTTTAGAATAGTAATAATAAATAAATAGATGAATAAAAAAGTAGTTATATAAAGAACATCATTAATTATAAAGAGATAGGGTATGTCTTGACTGCAACTTTTTTAGTCTTTCTTTAATATGGTGTAAAAGATGGTTGGAAAATAAACAATCGGATCTTTTTAATTTATATTTATAATTAAGCATTAGAGTTAATAGTGGAATAATATTTTTTTTTTCAAGAAAATTTTCGAAAGGTATTATTGATTTACCATGTATGATTCTATTTATATAAGGTCCAAAAATATTAAATAATCATTAGGACAAAAGGGTTATTAAATAATGTACTTTTAATCTAAATAATTGTAAATTCACATTATTGAAGAAAAGGAAGTTATATATGTAAGAAAGAGAATGAAAATGGGAGTTAAATAGGATATATTTATGTATTAAAAGGAAAATTATAAAACATTGAACAAACATGCATATTTATTTTTATTGTTACTTAGTTTTGAACGATAACAGAATAAAACTTTAAAAGGTTATTTATTATGAGTCAGCATGATTTTTCTATTTTTATTTTTTTTATATTCAAAAGCATAAGAATAAATAATTAAAAGTACATCTACTCATACTAAGATACAAATAGGTCTGCATTTATGTGTATATGTAAACATATATATATATATATATATATATATGTAAAGATATATACATAAATGTATTCATATGAAAGCATACAGATAGGCGTGACACATACAGGTGCAATTTATTTATTTATGTTATATTTTTGTTATAATAATAAAACTATATACAATGTTTAGTATACTATAAACCATTTTACATTTAGTACAATAATTTAGCTTATTTATAAACAAAAAATTGGATTGTTTTAAAAATTAATATTGATTAAATATTAATTAATATAGCGAATATAAATTTGTTATATTATAATCTACTATTATATAAATTAAATTAAGAGAATTATAATAAGATAATTAATAAAACTTTTTTTTTATTATAAGTTAAAGTTTTTACTATGTTTAGCAAGAGTGTTATACTTTCAGTTTTACTGTTTAGAATAAATGTTTTTGGAGAAATTTTAAACAAAATAACTATTAAAGGAAATCATTTTGTAGATTCCGAAACAGGAAAACCAGTGAGCATATTCGTTTTTTATATTATTTATTTGTTTTTTTTAAAAACTCTTGTTAACTATTTTTTTTTTTTTTTTCAGTTTTTTATCAAGGGTATTGATTATCAACCTGGTGGTTCTTCTGCTGTGAAGGCCGGTTCAGATCCTTTATCTGATCCAGATACTTGCAGTCGAGATATTATATTAATGCAACAACTTGGAGTTAATGTACATTAATGTTTTTTTTTTTTTTTTTTTTTTTTTTTTTTTTTTTTTTTTTTTTTTTTTTTTTTTTTTTATATATATATTTTTTTCAATATTTATTTTGCATATCATATAAATAATATAAACAAAATTTCTAACTTGACATAGGCCATTCGCGTCTATTCTGTTGACCCAAAACTCAATCATGACGTTTGTATGTCTCTTTTAGCGGCTGCAGGAATTTATCTTATTTTAGACGTTAATACCCCTATACTTGGACAACATATAAATCGATACGAACCATGGACTACATATCATAAAGGATATTTAAGACATATTTTTACTGTCATTGAAGCTTTTGGATCCTATGATAATTTATTAGCTTTTTTCGCTGCTAATGAAGTAGTAAATGACCCAATATCAGCACAACTATCTCCTGTTTATATGAAAGCTGTTATTAGAGATATGAAAAAATATATTTCACTTCATCTCAATAGAACTATTCCGGTTGGCTACTCTGCTGCTGATGATTTAAGTTACAGAGTATCTTTGCCAAAATACCTCGAGTGTGGTGCAATAGATGAAAGAGTAGATTTTTATGGAGTCAATTCTTATCAATGGTGTGGTCATAACACATTTTTAGGGAGTGGTTATGACAAACTTGTGGAAGATTATACAAATTTTTCGATACCTATAATTCTTTCAGAATATGGCTGTAATATTGTTACTCCTCGTATATTTGAAGAAATTGAAGCTTTATATTCGCCATTGATGACTAGTGTATTTTCTGGTGGATTAGTATATGAATTTACCCAAGAAGAAAATAATTATGGATTGGTTGAAATACTAGGCAAAAATGAAGTTAAATTATTACAAGATTATTATACTTTACAAGAACAACTTAAAAAAATAAAGATACCCGATTTCTTAAATGATTCAGTAACCACTGCATTTTCAATTATTGAATGCCAAGATGAATATGAAAATATATATGTTAAATCTGCAATACCTACAACTCCAAGTAAAAAAATGATTAAAAATGGAGTATCAGCGAGGAAAGGAGACTGGGTACCTATTAAACAGAATATGATTAGATTAAATCAAAAAATATATGATACGACTGGTAGACTTCTTCCATTAGAAAATTTCAGATTTAAAAACAATTTTGATATTAAACCTAAAAATATTTTAAACACCAAAGAAGATATTGATTATGATGATTACAATAGTCCAGAGTTTGAAGATAAAAAAAATTCTATTGGGAAAGCCTCAAAATCAGATTCTTTAAGTTTCTTGGAATATTCAAATACACTATCTATATACCTTGCAATTGTGTTTATTGTAATTCCTTCTTTAACCTTTCTTTTATAAAAATATTTTATTTTATTTTATATGATACCCAAATATAAGAAATATGAAGTACTACTGATAAAATTTATATTTATATTAAAATTATCTGAATACTTTTATTTACCTATCTATCATTTATTTACTTATATATTTTCAAATATATATATTTTTTTTTTTTTTTTTTTTTAAAAAAAAAAAAACAATAAATAAATATTTACATCATATTTTTATTATCATCATCTTTTCATTGTTTTAATATTGGAATAGAAATCCTTAAAAGTTATTCGCTTAACAAACAAAGTAAAGTAAAGTAATTTCTTCTATAATTAAATATATTTAATACTTATGTATAAATTTAGCTAAATGTAATTAGTAGAATAAATTGACACAAGTTGTAAATTTTTTTTAGCAGTATATAAAAAAAATAAATAACTTGAAAAAAAAAAAAAAAAAAAAAAAAAAAAAAAAAAAAAAAAAAAAAAAAAAATTTAAAAAAAAAAAAAAAAAAAAAAAAAAAAAATAAAAAAAAAAAAAAAAAAAAAAAAAAAAAAAAAAAAAAAAAAAAAAAAAAAATACGATACAAACAAATAATATTAATTTTTAATAACACGAAAAAGAAGAAACAGAAAAATTAAAAGAAAATTAGAAGAAAATTAAAATAAAATAAAATATAATAAATTATATCAGAAAATAAACATGTCGTCGGATCTGAAACAGGTGCGGATATTTTCAAATTTATAATTTGAAGTTCTAATTTGATAATAAACTAAAAAATATTTATTAAATACTTTACTGACAATATGATAATTTATATAATGATATTTTTATAATATTTATATAATTTGTATTACAGTTAGTAGAATTTCTTCATTCTCCTCAACCTTTAGTTCGTGCTATTTCTGTGCAAAATTTAGTACCATTTTCTTCTAATGGCAAAGGAGATATATTTAAAAGTTCAAATTTGAAACCTATAGATGATCTTATGATATTATGTAGAGATAAATATTCGATTGCTAAAGATGCACTAACTATTTTAATTAATATATGTGATAATGAAATACAAGAAAAATTACTATCGAATAAAGAATTTATCAAATTTGTATGCAATAAAATAATTAATGATAGTGATGCTAATAAAGAAGAAAATAATTTAAAGTTATTTATCATGCTTCTTGTAAATTTAGGGAAAAATGATGAAATTAAACAATTATTAAATTATTCGGTTAATAAAAAAACTTTATTAGTTACTGAGAATTTACAAAATAAAGATGAAAGTCATGATAGTATACCATTAATAGAAAAATTTTTATTATTTTTTATTGATATTAAACTTCATAAATATGATTATTTGGGATTCATTTTAGCTGATTTATGTCGATATCCTTCAGGTCGTCATTATTTTTTAAATAAAAGTAATAGTTTTAATAATATTCCCATTAGTTTACTCTTTCCTTTATCCCAGAAGTATAATAAAACAAGACGTCAAGGTATAGCTATGATTATAAAAAATTGTTTATTCGAATCAAAATATCATGATATACTAGTTCCGTTAGATTTTAATATTATTGATGCTATATTAAAACAATTAGCTACTCCCAAAGGTCTCACAGAGGAAGAAATTAACGCTTTACCAGAAAATTTAAAAGAAAGTGTAAAAAAAAAAAATCCAGAAAAGGATAATGATATTATTCTAATTTATTTAGAATGCATTTTACTTTTAACATACAATAAGTCATCTCGAATCGCTTTGAGAGAGAGAAATTTTTATCCATTAATCAGAGAAATTCACAAAGAAAATGAAAATCGCGAAGATATTAAAGATGCTTGTGAAAAAATAGTTAATGTAAGTGAATTATTTATTTTTCAACCGTTGATATTATAATATGGCCTATTCAGAAGCAATTTTATTTATTTTTTTTATTTAATGCTAATATATAGGTGATCATGCGAGATGAAGGTCCAGATGAAAAGATACAAGAAATCACAGACCAATTTTCTTAAAATTACCTTCAATTATATCTTCCACTTATTTACAATCAACAGCCTTGTAAAGCAAATAATCTATTTAACTTATACATGTAAAAACTATATTATTTTAAGTAATCTTAATGCAATATTATATTATGTAAAAAAAAGTAAAACTTTAAAATAGAGAAATCTATAAAAAGATACAAAAATTTGGTATCACCGAACGTAAAATTATTTAAATTTTTTAATATTTCATTTTATTTTATTTTGATTTTTTTTTTTTAACTTTTATTTCCTAGAATCCATTTTAATTCAGAATTGATTAATTTTTTCAATATTGTTATTGTTAATATTTTCATCTTTTCAAATTTCTCTTTTCTTTCATTTTTATTTTTATTTTCATTTTTTAATTGTTTATATTTAAGCTATACAAATTATTAATAGATCTAAAAACTTTAAAATTTTTATAAATCATTCCTTAAGAACAACATATCCATCTTTAAGCCGTCCGACTTGCCTAAGAAAATCTTTAATTAAATTCTTATTATCAGCATGTAGCTTAAGTTTAGGCTTTAATATATTAAGTAGATCATTAATCGTAATATTTTCATTATTCATTAAAATATTTCTAACATCATTTTCTGTAATAATATTGGGGTCATTGCTAACGGCAGGCGTAAAATCATTTGGAGAACCAGAAGCGGAATTTGCTTGATTATTATTAGATGATGATGAAATGCTAGTAGATGCATTATCTTTTTTAGAAGGAGATGGAGGCGCTGGCGAGGTTGATAGAGGGGTTTCACTTTTGGAGACTTTAATTTTAGATTTTTTAGGCCCTTCTTGAGAATCTGATTTGTCATGAATTTCTGAACCAGCGCGTGCTCTTTTAAGGGAGTTTTGATTTTTCTTGTATGCATACATAAATGGTTTTAGCTGAGCAGAAGATACACGGAGAACAGTGTATCCTTTCCCAGAATGTTTTGGCTTGTATTTACCAATAGGGATGTTAGATAAAACTGAGGAGGATGCGTAATTTTTACTAGATGATGAATTAGAAGAAGAACTTGTGGTGGTAGAATGATCTAAGCCATTTTTCGATGAATAAGTTCCGGATATTTTTAATGATTTTGAATCTTTTTGAGATTGAATTGAGTTAGTGGAAACTTTGTTATCATTATTATTAGTATTATTTTCATTTCCAAATAAACTATCCTCAGAATCTGAAGATGCATAAGGATTCCCTTCATCTTCAGATTCATAAACAGCATTTTTCTCAATTGATCTTAAATATTTTTTCAACCTACGACCTTCTTTATCAAGAGCAACTTCATCTTTGTCATTAGATTCATCGTAATCCAATTCTTCATCATCATTTTTATCAGCAAAACTTCTTGCAGCCTCCATTTCCTTTTTAATTCTATCTTCAATTTCTTTATTTTCTTGTTCAGGACCTTCTAATATAGGAGCACCTTCATCATCAGCAAATTCATCATCAAAGTCTAATTCTTCTTTTTCTTCATCTTTTACTGGGGAGCCACCATCTACAGTTTTTAATCTCCTTCTAGCTGGATGAACTTGTGCCCTTTTTGTAAAATCATCATCATTATCCATATGTTTCATTAACCATCTAGGAACTTTTTCTTTTGCAGACATTTGAGCTTCTGCTTCTTCTAAAGATAAAGTTACATATTTATTTCTAGGTGTAAATTTATACCATTTTTCTGCGGGCACAATTTTGAAACCATCTTCATCAAATACAAAAAGAACATAACCGTCAGATTGAGCAGCTTCATAATTTCCCACCCATATATTTTTTCCATCAAAATCTTCCAATACCCATGGGAAATGTTCTTCATATCTTATTTTTTTTGCAGATTCATTACCAGTAAATACTTGCTTTGTTTTTCTTTGAAAAAAAGATTTTTTACTTTTTCTTGCACCACCATCTGGAGCTATTAAAGAAAGATCAGTTTCATCTTTATTCTTTTTAGCTTCACTGTTTTCATTATTATTTGAATTGTTGTTACTATTAGAAGTATTATTATCTTTATTAATATATTCACTATTATCATTAGAATTATCAATCTTATTATCATTAATATTATCATTAATATTTGATTCATTATTATTACTCTTATTTTGGTCATTTTGATTAGACAAATTTATATTTGGTTTATGATCTTCTTCCATTTTCACAATATTTTCAGAAGTTGAATTTGCAGAATTAAAATCAGGACGATGATCTAACCCTCTGGGATCACGTCTATGCATTCTTAAAGGAGAATTAAAATCTTTAAAAGAAACTGCTTTTCTAGAATGGAATCTCATTACATGATATCTTAAATCTTTCAAATCATCTGGTGAGCAAGCTCTTAATCTGAAATCAGTAAAAGTATTTGAACCTCTATTTGAATTTGAATTTGTATTTGTATTTGTATTTGTATTTTTATTCATATTCACCGAATTTTGTCCTTTACCCGAGTTAAAGGATTGTAAATTACTTTTTTGAACATTATTGGTATTTCCATTGTTTCCATTATTAATGTTATTATTATTATTATTATTGTTGTTGCTATTGTTGTTAAAATTATTAATATTATTTCTATCAATACTATTCCTATTAATAACAATATTACTATTATTTCGATTATAATTAATATTAATATTATTATTTCTATTATTATTGTTACTATTGTTATTGTTATTATTATGCTTAGATACTGTTGAGTTAAAATTAGACATAAAGAAAAATAAATATTCTTTTGTTAGTAAAATAACTATATAAATTTAAATTTATATATACATATATATGAAAGAGAAAATAAATAAAATAATAATTATTTTTTAAGAAAATAATGTGGCAAAAAATCTAATAGTAAATTATATGTAAATAAAGACTAAAAAATATATGCAAACAAAAAAAAAAAAAAAGAGGAAAATATTATAAACAATTAATAAATAAATAATTAATAAATAATAAATAATAAACAAATAAACAAAACAACAAATAATTAAATTTAAAAAACTAAATGAAAATAAACTATTATTAAACAAAAAAAATTAAATAAAAAAAAAAAAAAAACACTTTCCGTAGTGGTGAATTGTGAATAAAGCATAACAACTAAACCAAATACCAGGTATTACATTTTATCACGTGCTGTTATTAAAAAGATAATACATAGGTAAAAACAAATTGTTTGTCATGGAAATACATTTGATGTTGCTATGTAAAAATTTAATTTCACTTTAATTAATCTTTGTCAACTACTGTTCACAATTGACGAAAATTAAAAGCGAGGTTTATATACTAAATAATATATTTATTTATACATATATAATTTTAATACACATATAGATTTGCTGTTGGAAAGAGTTATATAATATGGCAAGTACAGATATGCTTTTATCTGGGGCGAAATTATCGCATTATGAGACATTCATGGAAGAACTAGATAAAATTAGTGAAAAAATTGACTCTAAAGATTATAAAACTTCAAGTAAATT
Source organism: Botryozyma mucatilis (assembly GCA_030571375.1). Classification (NCBI taxonomy): domain Eukaryota; kingdom Fungi; phylum Ascomycota; class Trigonopsidomycetes; order Trigonopsidales; family Trigonopsidaceae; genus Botryozyma; species Botryozyma mucatilis. The sequence continues at coordinate 3,352 of JAJLXO010000190.1, read as the reverse complement.
ATTAAATAAACACTTAAAAAAACATCCAGGAAATATTTATTTACGTATTATGAATGTTTTATTACTAGTTAGATCAAGACAATATGATGATGCTATTCAAGGCTTTATTAAAATCTCAAAAGAAGTTTCTAAAGTTTCTCAATTTGTGGATTTTATGTTCTTTTTAACTTATTCATCTGTTTATTTTGAACTCGCATATGCTCGTCCTTATTTATTAGATACTAATAGTAATCTTTATTCAACTTCAGAATTTTTAAAAGCTGTTCCACATCCATTATCTATTATTGAAGCTTATACTAAAAAATTTAATCAGTCTGTAAGTTTTCTTGAAAACTGGTTTTTTTATTCTGTTGCAAATAATTCAGTTTTTTCTGCTAATACTCCTGTAATTGATAACTTACGTTCAGTTCAACGTGCTTCCATGGCTTTATATTTAGATGCAAAAGCAAAAGCCGCTAAAAATCAAAATCATAATTGTACTTACACTCCTCGCATAATGTCCTTTTGGGTAGCAACTTCAACTACATTATTAGTTTCCTACATAAATAAAAAATCCACCTCTTCTTCTTCTTCTTATCAAAGTTATGTTTTGCCAAAAAAATTTATACAAGAAAAAGATATTTTGTTTACTCTTGCTCTTAGACAACTACATCTTTATATTCCTTATCAATCTGAATCTGAAGCTTTAGTTGAAGTACGTTTATTATTTGCTGCTCAAAAATATAAAGATGCTCTTAATGTATTACTTCCATATCTTAATTCTGACAAAGTTCCTTCTCTGGATCTTCTAGATATCACTATTAAAATTATAAACTCTCATCAACCTCTTCTCCTTCTTCCTGAAGTAATTACTTTTGCTAAAAAATTGTTACTTAAAATTTCTGATACTAATTATAACCTTTGGCTTGTTTATTTAGACGCTTCTTTAGCTCAAGGAGATTTGAAACAATTTGATGAATTTCATTCTTCTTTTTCTTCAACCGATGCAAGACCTTCTAGAAATTATCATTTAATTTCAGTAAAAAGAGCTTATTTGACTCCAGCTCCAGAGTTTAGCTCAGCGACTTTGTTAGATTATGTCGATAAATATTTTAATATCTTTGGTTCAAAACGTGCAACCTTTTCTGATTTAAAATTTCTTATTGATAAAATACCTCAAACTCAATTTAGAGCATGGGCGCTTAATAAATTGAGCACAGAATATTCTGATGATCCTCAACTTCAATACTATAACAATGTTTGTAATCTGTATAAGCTTCTCTTTGTTTATCCAAACAAGGAATCCAATGAAACCATAAATGATTTAGAATCTATACCAGATATTATCCCAACTTTATTAAATACTTATGCCAAGTATAAGCCTAAATTTGTTATAGAATCATATGTTAATGGGAGTGAATCGGCCTCTCAATTAGAGCCTCCAGAGGAAATTTCTCCAGATGATTTGATTCTTCTTGTTGTTGCAATTTTGCTTAAATCGCCATTTAATACGTTTCCTAATAAAAACCACTCATGTTCTAAATCTTCTTATGAAGCAAATAGTTGTAACAATCTTAGCAACAAAATTTCTAAAACTAAATTTTCTCTTGATGTACTTATATCTTGCATACTCCTTGAATCTATTTGTGAAGATCATCCGCTTCAGTTTTATTCTCGTATTGCTTTGATACATATTTATGTTTATATGGGACAATATTATCAAGCCTTATTTCATTATTCTTTACTAAATATTAAAAATATTCAGTGTGATACCTTAGCTCACCATCTTTGCACTCGGTTATCCAGTATTTCACCTACACATCGAACTAATGATAGACTTGACATTTACTCTGCAGAAGCAAAGTTGGATCAAAATATTCTTGCATTATATGATGATCCAGCTTTCACTTTGTTTGAGCCGCCTTATAATGTGCGCATTTCGATGACTGGAAGAAGCAAAGTTGATACTATGCGTGTTGCATTCTATAACGGTGTTTATTCACAAGTTGCCGATCTTCGTGAATTTACAACTCGAATTGAAACTTCGATCACACGTCTCCAAATGCTTATTGAACTAAATAGATTTGGAATTACCACTGGATATTCTCCGGCAACTTCACACAGATTTAACGAAAATGCAGCCAATTTGCGTGGTGACCGATTTTTAGAATTTGGTCATGAGATTTCTGATAATAGAGATGATTCTTTTATGTGGTATGGATCTCTTAATCTTGATCCAGGTCCACGACCAGGAAGAGAATGGGTTCTTGTCCAAGAGTATAGACTAGCACTAGTAAATCATTTAATCGATTATCCAGTAATAAAGGATAGAGATAGTGAGAGTTTAGGCAAACATCATGATTTTTCAGACATTCGTAAATGTCGTGAACAAGCGGTAGGTAAAATGCTTGAACAGATTGCAGGTTGTATTACTACTGCCAGGGATCAGTTTACTGAAGTAGAATTGTGGAATGCTACGGTGATGCGAGAAATAGCGTTTCCTATGAAGAATCCAGATATTTTGCGGGATTATTTTGTTTCCTTTTATGAAACTGTTATAGCTCCATTTTTCAACTTCAAAGGGTTAGGAGATATCAGTATTACTGAAGATGGTCAAATGACAGACATTAGTGATAAAGGAGAAGCTAATGGTGGATTCTATTGGTCATGGAAAGAGAGACATTCATGTACAATATTTTTAGAAACATTATGGAGTGTTCTTGCAATTGCCAAAAAGCAAGAAGAATTTGCAATTAAATCGAAAAGAAATTCTAGCAGAAGAAATAAGAATGATAAAAAGCACAATAATTTAAGTAAACAAGAAAACGTAGCTATTGATAATTCCAATGTTAAAGATGATGGATTCAAAACTATTACTACTTCTACTTTAGATAGTTCAAAAGTAAATGGAGAAGATTCGGCTGCTGAATTGGTTAAACATTGGAAAAGCCTTAGTTCGGACTTAAGGTCTCTCATTGAAAGATCTTTAAAAGATTTTGAAAAAAGCAAAAAGGGAGCAAGCTTTAAGGGTATTTTACAAAAATCACTTTCTCCATGGCTTGAGAAAATGAACGTGGATAAAGACTTTCAGACACATTTAAAAGGCACGTCTGATAAAATAAGTGAAATTTTGGATTCAATGTCTGCTTATGATTACAGATTGGTATCTAATGTATATAAGAGTTATTATAAACTTTAAAATAGACGATTCAAGACTTATTGTAAAATTATACATTTTGCTATGTATGCTTTTACATGTACATATATGTATTTATATTTATATATTTATATTTACTCTTTTATATTTAATACTTCCTTTTTATTTATATTTTTTTCTTTTTTTTTTTTTTTTTTTTTTTTTTTTTTTTTTTTT
>JAJLXO010000189.1:15102-76729 GCA_030571375.1 Botryozyma mucatilis | reverse complement strand
AATATAATAACACAATATAATAACACAATATAATAACACAATATAAAAACACAATATAATAACACAATATAATAACACAATATAATAACACAATATAATAACACAATATAATAACACAATATAATAACACAATATAATAACACAATATAATAACACAATATAATAACACAATATAATAACACAATATAATAACACAATATAATAACACAATATTGAATTCTTAAAACCATTGCAAATACAAATCACATACCATTCTTCTTGGTAATCAAAAATTTTGTATAAAAATACAAACCAAAAATAAGAAGATTGCTGACAATATAAGTGGCGCGAACAGCCCATAAAACCTTTGGATCCTCAAAAGGAATCTTTTTTGAAACTTGCATTAGAACAAGCATAATTGCGATCTGAGAAATAGCTGGATTCATTTTGTATGTATTAGTATTGATTGAGTTTTTTTATATAATTTATAATTTATATTTTATATTTTATATTTATTATTTATTATTTATTATATTACTGCAATTGTATTTTTTTTTGCTTATATTTATTTAATAATTTTCATAGATAAAAAATAATATTTTATTAAAGATTGCTGTTTCCATATCAATTGTAAGCTGAGATTATATAATCATCATTTTATTATATTATACAGTTTGTACACTATTTTTAATATTTAAAATTTAAATATATGAGTAGAGTAGAGTATTGAATGCATTATGTAATACACTATAGGTACTACATAAATAATATTTATCCGGGTAAATTTTGAGCAATGACTTACTTTGTTTACTTTTCTTAAATGATAAACAATATTTGAATATAATTTGCCACTGAAATTATAAATTAAACGCGTTTTGTTTACGCGTGTTATTATAATACATTTTTATTGTTAATATTATTGTTTATTTATTTACTATAGTATAATATTTAGTTGGTTTTTCATTTTTTACCGTTTATTTTATACAAATATTGATTTGAAATGAATAACTTTCTTGATCAAGACTCGTCTATGAACACAGGAAGCGAGTACACCTTGTTAGGTAAATGTTTTTTATTGTTTATTTATTTTATTTATTTTATTTATTTTATTTATTCTAATTAATAGGTGTTATGAACTACTTGCAGACTGAATGGCGTAAAAATGAGCAAACACGTGTTCGCTGGGATATAGAAAAGGCTGAAATGAATGTATGTGTTACCAACTATAATAAACTCACATATTATACGAAGTATAATATGTGATATACTATATATTCTACTATATATATCATATTATATTATATTATATATTTTACTATATATTATATTATATTATATTATACTATATATTATATTATATTATATTATACTATATATATATATTATACTATATATTATACTATATAATATATTATACTATATAATATATTATACTATATAATATATTATACTATATATTATACTATATTATATTATACTATATTATATCATACTATATTACATAATATCCTTTGTTGTGATTCCCATTTGACTTATCCCTTGTTTCTTTGTTTACTTTTTGTTTACGTGTTTATTTGCTTTTCGGTTTTCTCCTCTTTGTTTATTTCCTATTTGGTTTATTTTGTTTACTTTCTACTGTTTATTATTATTTATTTATATTGGCATTTATTTGTTTACTTGTTTATATTAGCATTTATTTGTTTATTTATTTTTATTAGCATTTATTTATTTATTTTTATTAGCATTTATTTATTTATTTATATTAGCATTTATTTATTTATTTATTTTTATTAGCATTTATTTATTTATTTATTTTTATTAGCATTTATTTATTTATTTATTTTTATTAGCATTTATTTATTTATTTATTTTTATTAGCATTTATTTATTTATTTATTTATATTGGCATTTATTTGTTTACTTGTTTATATTATTCTCATTTTTAATTTTTCCTTTTCTTCTGATTGGTTAAATTTATTATTATTATTATTATTATTATACTATATATATTAACATATAGCTACGAATCGCAAAATTAGAAGGAGAAAAAAGAACAAATGATATCTTACTTAAATCGTATCAAAAACATATAAATTTACTAGAATCCTCTTTACAATTTGAACGAGAAAAAAGTAATAAATTGAAAAATGATATTTCAAAAATAGAAAACCAATCGGATTTGAAACTTTATATTGAAAATCTTTCAAAGCCTGAAATTTCTATAAAAGATAATAATGATGTTGATAATAATAATAATAGCACCAGCATTAATAAAGATGGTAAAGAAAATATTAACAACGATAACTTCAAGATTCTAAATGATGTGGATATCTTTTCAATGAATAATGACGATAAAGATATATCAGAAAATGATCAAGATTTACATTTTTACAATAAAATAAAAAATGATGCCAAATCTTATCTAGAAAAATGCATGCAAGAAGTCACTTTCCTATTAAATTATGATCCCTTGTCCAACATACCAGAGGATATAAAAAAGAATACCCAAAATAATGATATAAATCGATCAACCTATTTGTTAAATTTAAATTCGAACCTTAATTCATATGATAATCAATCTGAAAAAAATAGTGAATATTTTGGTGACAATTTACTAAATAATAAGTCTAACTATCACAATCAATTAAATAACAACCAATTTAAGAATAACCAACTAAATAACCAACTAAATAATCAACTAAATAATCAACTAAATAATCAATTGAATTACGAACAAAACAACCAACAAAACAACCAACCCATTAGCTCTTCATCTCAGTCCTTGTTGGTTTCTTCCACATCGCCTATTTTGCCATTTTCTAGCTCCTCCTCTAGCGATTCTATTCCAGAAACCATCAAACTAACATCAGATAATCCACCAGATGTTTATGGAATTTCTCCAAATGACTTTTCTAATTCTCAAGAAGTAAATAATTATAAAGCCAAACCTAATACCAAATCGAATTGGAATTTAGAATCCACATTTGGAAATCATTTAGATACTATACGGTCAATTGCCTTTTTACCAACATATAGTCAAGTTATAACCGCTGGTGACGACTGTACTGTAAAAAGATGGAATTTGGAATTTCAAAAAGATGGCGAGGCTTCAATTGCAAGCACAATTATTGTTCATAGAGGTCATACCGCTGCTGTTACTTCTATAGCTTGTTGTAATAATTCTGATATTGTATTCACTGCTGGATTTGATAATACTATTCGTGTATGGAAAAACACTATTATCGAACCGATAGACACACTTTTAGGCCATTCTGATTCAATATGGGATCTAAAGTTATCTTCGAATGATGAAATGTTATGTAGTGCATCATCTGATGGTTGGGTAAAAATCTTCAAAAGAATTACAAATTACAATAATAACCAAAACTTTTCTTACATGGCATCTGGATCAATTAAATTTAATCCAAAAAAGTGTTTCAATGAAGATAAAATCAGCCTATTAGAAAAGGAAAGTGACTCGTCAAAACCTGTCGCTGCAATCTCATTGTGTATTTTAGATGACAATGAAAGGATAATAATTGGCTGGCAAAATGGTGTTATTGGTATCTACAACACAGAGAATGAATCATTTTTAAATATTGTATTCGATCCAACTAGGCAGTTTTCCTTCGATAATAATAATCCTAAAACATCACCATCTTTTAATAAACTACAAGCAAATAAAATAGGGTTAATATCATCTCAAAATGAAATTATATCAGTCCATGAAAATGGAATGATTTTAAAATTCGATTTAAATAATTTCAATTGTAAATTAAAATTAGAAAATGTTCATAATTCGAACTCAATAACTTCATTGGCAATATCTTCAAGGTTTAATGAATTCGTTACTGGTTCTTCTGACGGTAGTATAAAATTTTGGTCAATAGATTCTGATATTCCGTATTTTGAAACTTTTAGTGATGTAACGACAAATAGAGAAGGAATATGTGATTTAGCATGGTATGAACGGGTTGAAAATTTTGATACTTTAAAATTATATTTACTTTCTGCTGGTTGGGGAGGAGTTGCTAGATTATATAAGAATTGATAATTAATGTGATTGCTATTATTGTATCATAGATGATAATTGCCTTAAAGTAATTATTGTTTAATTGAATTATATTAGGTATTAATTATATATTAAAATGATTAAAATGAAATTTTAAAATGAAAATTAATATGGTAATTAAAATGAAAATTAATATGAAAATTAAATGAAAATTAATATTAAAGAATAAATTTAAGGATATATACTAATTAAATAAAAAAATAATAATGTACAAAATTAATTTAAAATAATTTATAATTTCTAATTGCTAACAATTATTAATAATAGTTATAACGGTCATTAATGTGGCTTACGATATAGGCCTTCTTGAATATAATACTTTATTAACAGTCTCTAAAGGAAGGTCCCATACACCATCAGAAAGTTTAAAAATATATTGTGGATCGTGTGTTATATTTGCAGCTTCATCAACTATTGTTTCAATATTTGAAAATGGCCTTGTCAGATGTTCACAATTGTATGAAAGTAAAGCGATATAAATATAAAGAATAAAGATAACCAAAAAAGAGGGTATTACTAGTGCCCACCATCGTGATGGATAATAGTATATATTAAAATAATTTAAAACACTTTCTGGAGTAAATGCCCATAAGATATAAAGTATTAATACTAAAATACTACCTAGATATACTGCAAACCCTTTATATTCTGTTTCTGGTGGTGCAGCTAATCCACCGACTGTTGCATCTGATTGTTTTGCTAATTTGTCCCCTAATGGAATTTCTGAATCTGAATCTGAAGTAAACATTGTAGGACTTCCAGAGTTATTATTAATACCATAACTGCTATGATTTAATTTCTTATTCAAATACTTAGGTGAAGGTGAAGGTGATGTTGCATATGGATTTAAAAAATATTGTGAAACAGGACTTCCGTTACTTATTGTAGGTGAGATATCATTAATTATACATAATTGATCATCTTTGTTATTGGTATTAATATTTTCGTTATTATTCTCTGTGTCTAAGGATGAGTTTTTTTCATAAGATAATGAATTAAAATTTGAATTAATTGCAGTTTTAATCTTTCCATTAAAATTTTTATTAATTTTGTTTTGATCATTGAATTTATCATTCTTATTATCATTTTCATTATTAGTACTTGTTTCAAAACTCTTCATATTATAATTATCTTTTAAAAATGATTTCCGTTGTTTAATAAATGAGTTTGGTTCTAATAATACGTCATTGATATTTGATGCAGATACTTGTCTTCTTAATCTTCTTGAAAGAATAGTATTTGGATTTAAATGTAAACTTGAACTAAGATTTGAATCGAAATTTGAACTTAAGTTTGTGTTGAAATTTGGACTCAAAGTTGGACTTAATTGATTCTCAATCTGAATAGAAGTCGAAATTGAGTCTTCTGATAACTGTATGCTGGGCAAAGTATTATACCTAGATAAATTCGAAGTTGTACGCGTTTCAATTAAAGATCTTCTACGATCAAATTGTTGTGAAAGTTTTAACAAACTTCCTAAAGAACGTGTTTCTGGAAGATAAGGTGGTGGATGATTATAAAAAGGCGGCTCAAATTTTGGCATGTCTTCGTCGTCAAATTCAACATCTGCTGCACCATCAATATCAAATTCATTATCAAATTCATTGTTAAATTCATAATCAAAGTCTCTTTCATTAAATTCTTCATTTAGATTATAAAGTTTATTATCTCTACCATCTTTGCCATATTCATCATCATTTTTTTTCTCTAAACTGTTAAATTTATTAATAACATTATCTTTTTCATCTTCATTATTCATTTCATTTAATGTATTGTTGGTTGTTTTCATATTCTACATATTTTTTTTTTCAACCATTAGATTTAAATTACCTTTAATTAAACCGTTTATTATATAAATATTTTGCCTAACAACGTTAACTTTTTTTTTTTTTTATTAAGATAAAGTTTCCAAGTGTTGACATAGTAACGCATTTCACTTAACAACGCTAACAAATAGAGTCTTATTAGTACAAAAAAAAAATATAAATACAATTCTAGAGTTAAAACTCATTTTAAGTATTGGAAAGATTATCTATATTTTTTTTATTTAAATTTATTTATTCAAAATTAAAATTCTATTAAATCTTTCTCATATACTAATGTTTATAAAAATACTCAATTTATTATTGTTATATAGTAAAATTATTAAATAATTTATCTAGTTTATTACCCTGTTTGTATCATGTGACCAAATAGAAGTATAAAATTAATTCCTTTGATGTGCAATACTTAATTATATATTTATAATACTGTAAAACAAAATCATGTAGTAGCAATATATCGTAAAATATAACAAATTAATTATTGTGTAATATACAATATTTTAATAAATGTAAATTTGAAACAAGATTTATCCTGCAATAATTCTATTTTTAATAGCAACTTTTAAAAACATTTAATGTGAATCAAATGGAAACATAGCATTCTAGTGAACTACTACACTATTATACTGTTTTAAAAAATAATAGTATCGTAAAGCAAACGTAATACTTGGAATTGTATTCAAGACTTTGCAAATACGGATATAATTATTTCTACATTACTAATAAATTTTATATTTTGTCCGTTTTACAATAGTTTTTAACCGTATGCGGTTTAAGCAAATTCGGATACTATAACAACTAATTAATTTGCATAGCAACAGGATTGTTATTGTAAATAGATGTATACGAGATAAACATCAATTACAAACAAATATACTTGAATTGTATATTTTGTTTATAAAAAATACTAACCTAAAATTTACTGTGAATTTATTTATAGTATGAAATGTATAATTCAATCATCATTGATTGTTAATAAATGTCATATTATTTATTTTCTTAATTTCCATAATAGTCACTATTGGACTTCGTATGATTAATAAAATCACAGTAGTGACTAAGCAAACAAAATCTATTTTTATGACTAATCGATTTGTATTTACGTGCATTTTTTATTGATTTTTAACCGTTGTTTTAAAACAACCAGTTTTTCTTTAGCAGCGGTCATTATAAAAACTGTCAAATAATTATGTAAGTAATAATTGTGTAATGGACTGGAAAGATTGATTGCTATAGCTTCATATCATTATGTAATACAGTATCCTCTGTTTAAGTGCACGCCGTTTAACTGCACTAATGCTCAGTGCACAAAAAATTTATAAATGTGCACACAACAAGCCGGGTAATTGCCTGTTCTGGAAATATATTTTGTAATTGACTCGTAAAACAGTAAAACCTCTTTAATTGCACACCAAACCATCCCACTGAGGATATGCACTTTTACATAAGCAACACGTAATCCATACAAATAATAATTCAAGATAAGAACTAATTTAAGAAATGAGTTAACAGTGCTTTATAGACATTTCAAAACAATGCAATGTTTAATATTTTGTGCTTTTTAAAGTTAAATATATTAAAAAAATATTTTATCATGTATACAAAACTATTTAGCTATTTAAATAAAAAACATATGGTCATTAATTACTACGTGTACGTAAGAAGTTGCTAAGTTATTTACCTTGGTAACACATATGAACTCTGCCTAACTGTACACTCTGTTCAAGTGCACCCCCAACCTTGTCCATCGAGAGTGTGCATTTAGACAGAGGATAATGTACGTTTAGGTATTGACTTACATGTAGGACTGTCTCTAGTAAAACCTTGGACTGACAATAGGAAGATTTTTTAACTTTGCTTATGAGCATAATTTAATAATAATTATATTAATATTTATAAACTATAAAACAATTTTTAAATTTGAACTTTTGTGATAAACAACTAAAGTACTTATCCATTTCAATCAAGTTAATACTAATGCATTGGAATTCGTAATTTTAATTTTTTGCGTTATTCGGACGCTGCTCGTTTCTGTATCTACTCACGGTAGGTTTCTCTTTAAATTTTTCCGAGCTTAGTACTATTCAGTCAAATTTTATTTTAGACTTTTTATGGAATTAGGGTAATTAACAACTGTTAAAGTCTAACCGCCTGAGTCGGGTAACAATAAATTTAAATAACAACTGATAAAGTTGAACTACTTTAAAGAAAGCTTACAAGTTTCATTGTAGAGTAAATGAATATAACTTTAATTTGTATCTTTATGTTATTAATTATCAAGTGGTAATTGACGACTAATTTTCAAAAAAAATATGTAAAATTGTTAGAAGCAAAAAAATACTATATAAATGTAAAGAATTATAAAAATCAGATGACTAATTAAGTTGCAATGATAAAGTTTATAGAAAATCATGAAAATTCAAATTTATTAAGTATCTAAATATCTTTACAAGTATATATTTTTTAGATTAAAAGTTTATATTACATTAAATTGTGTTAATTTATTTAGGTTTATTAACAGTATATTTCCTTCAGTTATTACACGTAGTTTGTCATTATACAGACTTAAAATCAGCTACTATAGTTACCTCATAAATAGGCTAGATTTTATTTGCATCTTTAGTAAACTTCAAAAGGTTGCTATGATGACATAAAAATCATAATTACACGTAATTAATATATAAATTCCATAACAACATAATTATAATACGTTATAGAAATATGATTGTGAGTAAGTATGCAAATCCAATTTCTCGATTAAGTGTATGATTATTTTATTATGAAGGATCTGATTATATAGTAAATAAATTTTTTAAAAGAAAAAAAAAAATATGTGATAATTAATTATGGCTTGGTTATGTATTTTAAAAACATCAGCATTCTTATTCTTTCTGGAGCTATAGGAGTACTTTCTTTTTTATTGTTTTATCATTTTCAGATCGCCAGACAACCGCATTTTATGAGTCCATTCCACGGTAACACTAGTATAATTATAATTATATTTTTGGTTTTAGCATAGTTTATTACTATTTATTGTGTATTAAGATTTATTTCTGTGTATTATTATTGATAAGTTTTTCTTATGGATTGCATTATTTTTGTATATTCTCTAGTACAAAAGTTAAATATGGATGACAAAGGCATTGCATTATTTTAGATGCTTTAATGGGAATATTCATTAAAGATTTAAAAGTTATTAACACAAATTACAATCAAATAAAAAAATAAAATTCCAATAAACTAATAAAAAAAAAAAATCATGTATTGTGAATGAAAAACAAACAAATAAATGATAGAATATATATAATTTTCTATTCATAACTTGTTTTTTTTTATTTATTTTCGAGCAAGCTTCGATTTGTTCGTTTTATTTTAAATTACGTGTTCTGAAATTAAACCCATGTCTAAGATATCGTCATATTAATTAGTATGTTCATATGTATATGTATATCATGAGAAAGAATAAGAAGTATAAAAAAAAAATAATTTCAAAAATTATTTTTTTTTTTTTTTTTTAAGTTGCTATAAAATAGATGTTCCAAATTCTGTTAAGAACGGTTGAATTTGGCTGAATGCGATAGAAACTCTTACTAAGTTACCTACGTCATAATGCCAATCAATCTACTAGATGAGTATAGAACTAGAAATAAAAAAATTTAATTTTAAAAGCACATTTATCTTGCTACTTAAACTTCGAATTAAATGCAACTAGTTTTAATCGATTAATAGATTTATGGAAAATGTATATAAAATGTTGATTTACTATAAAAGGTAAATTCTCCAAAATAAAAATAGGGTTTGATTTTCTGGGGTAGTTGTATATTATGCAAGGGTAAATTCATCGAAAGGTATTCATTACATAGTAATTTATTACTGCATTAATTGTATCTGTATTTTATTTATTTATTATTTATTTGTTTATTTATTTATTTATTTATTTATTCTTATACTAGTTGTATTTTTTACTATGAGTGATTCCTGAGAAATAAACGTAACCTACTGTAAATCATTAAATAGAAAAAATATTTTTTTTTTTTTTTTTTTTTACTTATATACACACATATAAATAAATACATTGTTTAAAAGTATCATATAATAAATTTACAACAAAGTTTAAAATAATTGTTCATAAATAATTTAAATGGAAAAAAAATCTTTTAATAGTATGGTTCTCGATAACCAAGATAATTTAAACGCAAATATAAATAATAAGGAACCCTATAAAAATTCTAATAATTACAATGAAAGAAATAAAAATGATAATACAATTAATAAAAACATATCAGAGACTCAGGAGAAGAAATTCAAACTTAAAAGAGTTAAATTAATTAATGAAAGTGATGGTACAAATAAAGAAATTTCAATAATTATTCAAAATGAAAATGGACCATGTCCTTTAATTGCTATAATAAATACTATAATTTTATCTTACAATGAAACAGAGAATCCCTTTAATGATTTGGATGCTAGTTTAAAAGAAATTTCATTAAATTTTTTAATTGAAAAACTAGCAAATTTATTATTATTAAGAAGAGAAAAAGAAGAAAATCTATTAAATTCAAATGAAAATTTTATAGAAAATTTACTTCCAAATTTATCTAAATTATATTATGGTTTAAATGTTAATCCAAGATTTGATGGTACTTTTGAAGATTCATCAGAATTAACTGTTTTTAATGCTTTTGATATAGATTTGGTTCATGGTTGGGTAGCTGATGATTCAAATCTTAATGAATATGAAGCAATTAGAGAGGCTAGATCATATGAGGGAACACAAAATATTATAATTCAAAGTCAAGAATTAAAATTAAAAAATTGGAAAGATTTGTCAATCGATGAAAAAAATCTTATAAAACGTACTAATTTAATTGAAACTTTTTTAGAAAAAACTTCAACACAATTAACACAAACTGGTTTAAATTTTATATCTGAAATTTTATCAAATGGTTCATATGCTGTTTTATTTAGAAATAATCATTTCACAACCTTGTACAAACATGCTTTATCTGGACAGCTATTTATGTTGGTTACTGATTTAGGTTATTTGAACAATTCAGAAATTGTATGGGAGTCACTTTCTGATGTAAAGGGAGCTCAAAGTTCTTTTTATTCTGCCTCTTTTGATCCTCAGGAGTTTATAAGCCAGAGTGACAGTTTGCCAGATAAGTTAAATAGTAAAAATACACAAGTTAATTCACTTATAAATCCACAATCTACAAATGCACATACGAATAACAATTCTATTCATAATAATAATCAAGATTACGAAATTGCAAAACAGTTACAACAAAAGGAGGATGAAGATTATGCCAAAGAACAGCAAAAAGCTTATGATAAGGAACATTTTACTAGAATACAAAAGGAGAAAGAAACTAGAGACAGGATTCAAAGAAAAGAAAGAAGAAGCAACTCTAACGCGGCTTATTCTTTAAATGGCAATACAAATATTAGTTCCAATGGAAATACAAGTGCTAGTCTAAGTGGTAATACAAATACTACTAGAAATCCTAATATAAATCCTTCTGTTACGCGTAGTAATTCGAGATATAGGTCCAATATGAATTCAAAACAATCTCAAAATTGTAATATTATGTGATTTTAGGGGTGTTATTTTATTATTATTTTTGTTTACTATTGTATTATTTTATATATTTATTATCTATTCTTCTTTATTTCTATTTATTATTATTTATTGTTGTTTATTTTTCATTATCATTATTTATTTTTATTTATTTTTGTGTATTATTATTTGCTACTATATATTATTATTTTTAGATGTTATGTGTTATTTTTATTTATTATTTACTGGTATTATTCTCATTTATCAAGTTTTGTTACTTATTACCTATTAATATTACCAATGTATCATTATAATCATTATAATCATTATACCCATTATACTCATTAATTCATTTATCATCATCATCATCATCATCATTATCATCACCATACACTACTTGCAATTTTATAACCATCCAATCAAGTCATCTCGAATTTTCCCTTTCAAACCTGAAGCTGATATTTCAAATTCAACCATATTAGGAGGAGAATAGGATGAAAAAACTAACTGAATAACCCTTCTTAGCTGGAGTTCGGGCATATACAGACCATCTAATTCATCTCTTTGAAATAGTTCATTATTTTCTAAGGCCTGTGTTGTTTTGGGTGTACTATCTATAGTATCTGGTTCCCTTCTAGAATGAAACTTTTTAAGAATAATTCTCACAGTTACACAATTCGCCCATGAAAGACCCATAGCAGGAACCTTAGGTTTGAAAAAAGAAGAATTAGATAAAGCTAAATTAGAAAGAGAATCTTCTGTTTGATTTTCACAATACCAATTTAATCCTGAAAACCATTTCAATTGGGAATCAAACGAAAGTAAATATTCATTATTAGATATTAATGAGGGGGTATTTATTTTATCTCTGATTTGATTAGAAGTTACTATTGCTATGTTGTATTTTAGTGCAAGTTGTGTTAAATGAGCAGATAATTTTATGGATTTTTCAGCTCTAGAAATTGCTGATTGGTTCATATAATTAGCAACAATTGAATCTATTGCTATTAATCCAATTTTATTTCTAGCTATAGCTACAGGTAATTGATAATAAAGAATATGATCTTGAAGTTCTAAATCTCCACATTGAATACAATAGATGTTATCTGTAGAGACAATATTATTACTATTATTACAAATTCTAGCATATTTTTTATTAATTTCTTGAGTAATTTCCTTTAATCTTCTAGTTTCAAGTCCAGATTCTGTGGAAATATATATGGCTTTCCCTTGATAGGGACCAAGTCCTCCTGCAGATAAAGGAAGTTGGACTGTTGCACACAATTGCATTAATAAATGTGATTTTCCTGTCCCACTTTCTCCACATATTTCACTAATACATCCTGTTGGAATACCTCTATTTTTTTGTTTGGTTTTATTATCATTCTCGTTTTGATCGTCGGAAAAAGATCCAAAACATGAATCCAAAACTTCATCACCTAAAGTTATAAATCTCTGTTCTAGATTATAAAAAAATTGATTTTCTTTTATCGTATCTATTTTATTATTATTGTTATTATTATTGTCATTATCACTGTTGCTTTTTTTACTAGTATCTCTATTTTCACTTTCATTATCATAATTTTCACAAGAAACTATGGGAGAGCAATTTTTTAAATATTCAAATAATAAAACTATAACTTTTCTGACATCTAAAATTCCTCTATTAACTCTTCTGACAATTTCCTTTTCATCAAGAGTAATTAAGTCACAGGTGCAAATTCCTGAGTTCGCCATACTATCAATAACTGAAATTACCACATTATCTTTAACCGAATTTAAAAACCCTGGACATTGTATGTCTATATCACACATTTTTTTCTGTTTCTTTGCATACAAAAGTATAAAAATATAAAGTATATAGCTTAAAGTTTTTAAGTTTAAATTTTTAAGTTTTAAGATTTCAGTGTTCAAGTCATTGGCCTTTAAAATTTAGTGTTTTAATATTTAAAAATTTTGATTTTTCCCTTTTTGGAAGTTTTTACTACTTTTATTTTAGTATTTACAATCCTCTTTCGGATAATTTTAATATTTGCGTATTTTCTTCCGTTTTAAACATTTTACAATAATAGTAATAAGTGGTATTACGAGTTTTAACGGTAAGAGTAAAAAACCCTAAGGAAATCCAACTGCTTCTTAACTAGAAACCGTATGTAAATAGTACATTAAAGATTTAGAAAGCCTAAGCGATTATTTTCAAAGCGTTTCTTTTTTGTTAATCTGATTACTAGATTGTTTTTTTTTTTTGCATTACTATTTATTGTATACAACACAAAAAAATTTCAGTATGTATTTTATTACGATATGTGTTTGGTGAATTATTTTATAAACCCATGAAAAAAGTTGTATTAATTATAGAATTAATATGAAATGTAAAAAGTATGTAATATAAAATAATGAATGTAATGAACATAATAATTCATGTTATCTTCTATAATAATTTTTTTTTTTAATTTATACATATGTACTTAATGTTAGCCTATCCTAATGCCACTAAGAATCTATCTTTGATCTCTTATTAGGATGTGGATTCGTAGAAAGACTGTCATCATTTTTATTAAGTTTTTCAATTTTTGGCTCAACATTGAAAGATGGACTTGAGTTTTGAATAGAAATATCGGAATTTGACCTAGAATGAGTGTTGTTACCGTTAATATTATTATCGATATTGTTATTGACATTATTGTTGGTATTATTGATATCATTGATATTATTAATATTATTGTTCGTACTATTGGCATTGATATTATTATTAGTATTATTAATATCATTGTTAGTATTGCTGATATTATTTATAGTGTTATTAGTATCGTTATTAGAATTGCTGATATTATTATTAGAGTCCAAAATTGTATTAGATGATAGTAAACCAATAGAATCACGATGTTCGTTTCCAAAATTTAAACCCATACTTAAATCATCATTCTTATTCAAACTATCAGTCTTTAACGAAAATGGGACAGTTGTTAGGTCTGAAACACCCTGCCTTGGAATATTCATTATATCATCAAAAAGATCATTTTTTTCTATGCCAGGACTGGCTAAAAATTCATCCATGTTAAAATTTGCATCTGGAGAAAGAGTATTCATCTTGATGGAATTAAAAAAAGAATCATTCTTTTTAAAATTTTTACTTATATCTAATGAATTAAAATTAATTAATTCTTTATTATCATTTGATGAGGTTGGTGGTGGATTGTTTCCTATACAAATTCCATTTTTATCAACAATTCCAGGTAAATTAGAATAATCCGTAAATGGGTCATAAACATAATTATTTGAAGCACCTGCATGTTTATTTATCCAATCTTCAACCTGTGATATAGATTTACCTTGTGCTTCTATTATTCTTGTTAATTCGTCAATATTTTGAGCGGAATCAGCTAAAATGTCATTAAAATTTGGATTTTTATCATTATTTTTATCAACACTTGGTTTTGAAGTGTTGTTATTGTTATTGTTATTGTTATTAGTATTAGTATTTGTATTATTTTGGTTATTATCATTATTAACATTAGAATTAGTAGCATTATCATTTAAAATTTGATTTATCCCTTGTAATTGTTGTGAATTGACAAATTCAGTGAGTTCAGGAAATAAACCAGAATTTCTAAATGATATTGAACTAGAATTTGAATTTATAGGTACAAGGGAATTAAAATCTTGGTTTGGATTTAATACTGATTGATTTGTATTAGGGTCTGATTCGGATGAAATGCTATTATTCCTAGAATAGGGGTTTATAAAATCATTCTGAAATGATGGATATGCTAATAAACTTTTTTCGGTATTTTCATTATTTTCAATTTTTGAATTCATTAAATTGGGTATATTATTATTGTTATTGTTATTGATAGTATTATTTGTATTTATATCATTATTCCTTTGATCATTTTGTTGGAATAACATATTCAATTGATTTGGTATAGAGGGTAAAGGATTATAAGTTTGTAATTGGGAGTTTTTCCTCGATAATGGTGTTTCATTATTAATTGTGGATGTGTTAGTTGAAATTTTAGGTGATGAGGGTGTTGAATTAATCCTGTTTATTCTATTATTATTCTCATTAGAAGGAACTTTTAAATGAAATGAGTTATCAGAAGAAGTAATATTTTCCCTTGAAACAAGAGATTCATTAGAAATAGAAGGACTTGGACTAAATAATTCTTGGATAGCTTCTGGAATAGTTTTTGTTTCTGAATCATTCATTGAAATGTTATTTGGAGATAATTCTAATATTTTATCAATATCAGATTGTACATCATTATTAGGAGGAGTAGTTGAAGTTGGTAATGGAAAGTTAAAGTTATTATTATTATTATTATTATTATTATTATTATTAGTAATATCAATAGATAATGAAGATTTATGATCTTTTCTAAATTCTTCAGATGAAATATTACTATCAGGTACAGCAGGAGGTAACATTAATCTTGCCTTTGGAGATCTTGTTGAATTTGAAGAAGAATTATCTCCAGAACTAATTTTATTTGGTATACCATATACAGAAGCTAAAAATCTTAAAATTTTATTTAAAGTATCAGCATGAGCTTGATGTCTTTCTCTACTTTGATATGTTTCTCTCCATAATAATTCATTATCAGTACGAATTCTTTTTAAATCATCAGATATTATTCTTTGATTTGTTTTAATATATTCTAATTCTTCTAATATTAAATGCCAATCAGGTTCATCATCTTCATCAGAACCTTTTGAACCTTTATTTCTAACAATATTTTCTAATAAATCTTCACGATCTTTTCTAAAATTTGGAGATTTAAAATGCCAAGCTTCATCATTACCTAAAAGAGATCCAGATGTTACATCTTGAATTTTATGCCAACCATACATATTCAATTGACGAACAAATGAAGAAAAATTTGAATGTTTAAAATATTTTGGTAAAACAGATTTTTCAAATTGTTCACGACCAATAACTCTAAATGAATTACCATCATTTGACCATTGTATATGTTTTGTATTTTCAGGATCATTAACCATATCCCATAATTTCATAACAAATGCAGGTCTTGTTTTTGGTTGTGAAGTTATAGCTTTTCTTTGTTTATGTGATACTGCTCTTCTTGTTGTAGCTGTTGTTGTTGTTGTTGTTGTTGTTGTTGTTGCTGTTGTTGCTGTTGCTGTTGCTGTTGCTGTTGTGTTAGTATTATTTAAATTTGTAGCAACATTTCTAGAATTTGTTGCTGTTAAATGTGAATTTTGTGGTTGAATACGAAGATTTTGATTATTTCTCATATGTGTAAGATATGATGTTAGTGGAGATTTTCCATTAGGACTATTTCTCTGTGGACTTAAAACTGAGAATGGTATATTTGGATGTTTTTCATTGTTATTATTGAGCATGTTGAGTTGTGTTTATTGGGTTTTGTTTTTATTTATTTTATTGTTTTGATTTTATTGTTTTGATTTTATTGTTTTGTTTTTATTGTTTTGTTTTTATTTATTTTCCTTATTGTTTGTTTACTTTTATTTTCCTTATTTTCCTTATTTTCCTTATTTATTTAATTTATTTTTATTTATTTTTATTTATTTAATTTATTTTTATTTCTTATATTTTTCTTTTTTAGCTTAGTACAACATAATAATAAACATAAAAACAATTATATTATACCCTAACCTTATACAAACATGGCAAATATATTCCATCATTAGCTTTTTCTATTGGCTGTTATGGAGTTATTAGAAAGTGTTATGGAAACAGTTGCATTGTAATAATTAGGTTAGGGTATAGTTATGTATTTATCATAAACAATATAACGATATATTATATACGAAGTATATAATATATTAATTAACTACACTATTAATATTGTATATGTTGTATGTATATGCTATATATATGTATATGTATATGCTATATGTATGCTATATAATATACTATATCACTGTATATTATTACAATATATGTTTATTATATATACTGTATATATATATATCTTATATTATAGCATTGTATTGTATATTATGATATATAAGATATAATATATACAATATACAATATACAATATATAATAAACATATATACATAGTATACAGTAATATATGTACTATAATATATACACAATATAATATAATATACTATACAAAATATGTATATATATATATAATAATATAATATGATATACTGTACTATAATATAATAATATACCATATATATAGTATATATAATATAATATAATACCATATATATAGTATATATAATATAATATAATATAATATACCATATATACAATATATATATATATATATATATATATATAATATGATATACTGTACTGTAATATAATATAATATCATATATAGAATATATAATATAATAATATAATATACAAAATATAATATAATATAATATGATATACTGTACTATAATATAATATACTGTACTATAATATAATATAATACCATATATACAATATATAATATAATAATATAATATATATATATATATATATATATATATAATATAATATAATACAATAATATAATATACAATACATACAATTCATACACAAAGCAATCATTAATAACTCAAAGAAACGAGTAACCATGGTAGCTTAAATTACCTTGGCATATGTCTAATCTATAAGGAATACTTGAACTTGATAAGAATACGATATACACAAGAACATAATAACAATAAAAAGCAATATATATACAATACAATACTATATACTATACTATATATATACAATACAATACTATATACTATGCTATATACAATACAATACTATATATATATATATATATATATATATATATATATATACATAAACTTTATATACATAAACTTTATACATATTAAATGATTATGTCACATCACTATGGAAACACGTGAAACAGGCTGCTTAAGCATAATCAAATTAAGATGTGCATGTAGCTTCCCATCCACATATATAAACTTTACATATATATACACACATATATATATATATACACATATATATATATACATATACACATATATATATATACATATACACATATATATATACACATATACACACATATATATATATACACACACAAAATGTCCACGATTGCCATCGTTGGTGCCACTGGTGCAGTTGGAAAAGAATTTGTTAAAGAAGCTATAAACAGTGATTTATTTGATAAAGTTCGAACAATTTCTAGGAAACCATTAAGTAAAGAAATATTAGAAAGTAATAAAATACAGAGTGTTATTGCATCTACATCAACATGGACTACTGAAGTTAAAGAAGATAAATTTCCTGGTTATGATTCAAAAATTTTTTTTTCTGGTTTAGGTACAACAAGAGATGCTGTTGGTGGATTTGAAAATCAATATAAAGTTGATCATGATATAAATTTATCTTTAGCAAAAAGAGCAAAAGAAATGGGTAATATTAAATATTATATTTTAATTTCTTCACAAGGTGCAAATTCATCTTCTTTATTTAATTATACAAGTATGAAGGGTAAATTAGAAGATGATATTAAGGAATTAAATTTTTATAATACAATTATTTTAAGACCAGGTATTTTAACACATACAAAGAGAGAAAAACGAAGGGTATTTGAAGGTGTTTTTGCTTCATTTGCTTCAACTATAAGGTATGTTCCTGGTTTTCGTTCATTAATGAATTATAATTCAATAGATGCTTCTGATGTTGCTAAGGCTGCTCTTTTGATTTTAGAGAAGAATATTAAAAATGACGAAAAGGGATTTAAGGTTTATTCGAATAAGGATATGTTGGATGTGATAGGGGATTAATATTTTTGTATGTAATACAATAATTATAATATACATGCATACAAATACATATAAATACATACAAATACATACATATATATATACATACATATATATATATACATACACACATACATACATGCGTATATATATACATGCGTATACATACACAAACATGCGTATACATACACACACACACATTTACACTTCAATACACATAACCAAACTACTCCATACGAATTATAATTACTACATTATATTTGATCATACAAATATGATTACATACTTCCCATACTAATAACGATCACGACGTTCATAACCGTCTTGATTATATCCACCTTGGTTATAACCGCCTTGATAACCGCCTTGGTTACCATATTCACCGTCCCTGCCCTCTCTACGTTCATGTTTTTCATGTTTTCCATGTCTACCTTCTCCATATGAGTTACCTTGGTTACCATAAGAATCTCTTCCTTGGTTATTATAACCTCCACTTTGTCCATATCCGCCAGGTCCTCCAGGTGGTGGTGGACCACCAGGACCACCAAATCCACCAGGACCACCAGGACCGCCAAATCCACCAGGACCGCCTTGTCCACCACCATATCCACCATTATTACCACCATATCCACCATTATTACCACCATATCCTCCATTATTACCACCATATCCACCATTATTATTTCCATATCCACTAGCATTACCTTGTGAATATTGTTGAGGTTTTTCATCTTTTTTACCAGTATGTTTTCCAATTAAATTACCAGCTACTGATCCTATACCAGCACCAGCAATAGTACTTAAAAATCCATGTCCATTTGAAGGAAGACCTTGTTGTTCATCTTTTTTTTCTTCATGTTTATTAAAAGCATAACCAGCAATGGCACCAACTAATCCACCCCCAAGAGTAGATCCCATACCTCTTTGTCCATCTTGGGAACCATTTTCGCCATTTTGTCCATTACCGTTTTCAAAAGACATGATGTTATTATGACTATTTATAAACTATTATAAAGTAAAACCAAAAAATAAATAATAAAAAAAAAAAAATAAAAAAATAAATAAATTTATTATTCAAATTATATTTTTAAAAAAAAAAAAAAAAAAAAAAAAAAAAAAATAAATGAATGAAAATAATTGTATTAAATAGCTAAATAAATTGTTAAATAATCATTTACTAATAACATTTGCATAGCCAATAATTAACCTGTGTACGAATAATATTATGCTAACATGAAATGAGGCAAATAATAAATTGTCATAGTAATGAATACGTAATCATTAAATTGTAAATTTAAAAAGAATAACACGTGATATATGAGGTAATTGATTTACCTAATTATAGTATTTACAATGTATAATATAGATAATTATTAACAAATACAGTTAGTGTAATTAATAGCGACTGGGGGTTGTTCTAGTTTTATATGCCATCATTAGTATATTAATCTTCCTACATACAATCAATATATATATATATATATATATATTTATATATATAGTAAATGGTTATCTGGTAATGCAGAATATTGCAGAAAGTATTGTTAATTCATATGAAAAAGCACCAAGAAAAGGAAAACCAAACAATGAAGAATGGACAATTTTAGCTGGAATTAGTTGTAAAAACAATAATGAAAATAATAAAGAAACAATTTTAGCTTTGTCTACTGGTTTAAAATCCACCCCTGATAAACAATTAGAATCCGCAAATGGAACTATTTTACATGATTGTCACGCTGAAATTTTATGTATTAGGGCCTTTAATTTATTCTTACTTAATCAAGTAAAACTTTATTTGGAAACATTAAAAACAACCCCATCACATACAACCCCAGATAATCATAACAACAATAATTTTAGCAACCCATTTTTAAAATACAACCCCAATGATAATTTATTCTATTGGATAGGAGGTGATCTTTCCCTTTTCGTATCAGAAATTCCTTGCGGGGATGCTAGTATGGAATTATTAGTCGAATCATCAGATGATAAGTCGCCATGGATCGACCAAGACCGGTCATTTTCAATCGATTCTGAGTTTTTCGCTCGTGGGCGTGAGTTTTTCTGGCGTACTGGAATAGTCCGAACCAAGCCTGGTAAGTCTTCACTAGCTTATTTTTATCTAATTCTAGTTTTTTTTTTTTTTTTTTTTTTTTTTTTTTTTTTTCTAAATTGCTTATTTTATCCATTTTCGTATTAACTTAAAGGTCGTGGAGATTCTATAGCGACTCTATCAAAATCATGTTCAGACAAATTAGCGATGAGACAGTTTTCTTCGCTGCTTTTAACACCTTTAACGACTATTATAAGTCCTGTGTATCTTAAAAATTTAATTTTACCAGATATTCCCCAATCAACTAAAAATGCTACTCGTAGAGCCTGGGAAGTTACTGGTAGACTAAAGGAATTATCCTATTTAGTTGACAGTAACAATCCATATTCGTTTCATCCATTTTCTATTCATTTTGTTAAACAACCTTTTAAACATTGTAAACCTAATGTAAATGATGAAATTGAATCCAGACCTTGTCCATCTGGTATAATTTATATCCCATCTATGAATATTAATGAAGCCATTATAAAAGGTATAAAAATGGGTTCAAAAGTTAAAATAGAAGAAAAAAATTTAGTTTATTTTAATTTAAATAAATCTGTAAAATCACAAGCTTCTTATGCAAGTTGTCTTTCTAGATTTTGTATCACAAAAGTTGTATTAGAAATATTGTTAGACTTAAAAAATTTAAACGGTGTTAGTATTATTGATACAAAAATGACCTCAAATAATCCATTTTTATATAGCTATTTCAAACAGTCACAACCAGAGAAAAGGAAAAAAATAAAGAAAATTACTAGAGAAGCTTTAAAAGCTTGGCCTCCAACTTCCTCTGATGATTTTTATATTAATATATGTGAATAATTTTAATTGTAATTAATTTGAAAATTAATAATTTATTTATGCTAAATAAAAAAAATAGTAAAAAAAAATATAATATGACTTACAATATAAAAGAAATAAAATAATAAGTCAGCTTATTATTATTATTATTATCATCATTATATTAATATTATTACTTTAATAATCATTTTACACAGTCAAGAAGACATTCCAAACCAATTTTCAAATCATGAGCAGAACACGTAGCGTATCCAAGTCGAACGAAACCTTTATAACCAAAACATTCACCTGGAATTAGTAAAACTTTATGTTTTTCCATTAAACCTTTGCAAAAATCAATTGTATCTTTAACATTATTAATTCTTATAAAAGCTGTTGTACCAGCTTCAAGTTTTGTTGTTAAACTGAAATATTCTGAATTATTTTCTATAAATTCTAAAAGAATACTTCTTTGAGTTCTTGAATGATAAAAATTTCTTTCTAAAATTTGCTTCCAACCTCTTGATAAGGACCATGAAGCAAGCATGTCATCAATCTTAGAAACTGAAATAGTTGTATAATCTCTAGCATTAAGTATTTCCTTCAAAGCTTTTTTATCGTGAGATACAATCCAACCAATTCTTAAACCTGCCAATGAAAATGCTTTGGAAATTGAACCAGTTGAAATTCCTTTATGATAAAGTTCAACTACAGAAGCAGGGATTGTTTCATCAACATGTGAATCTTTTGCTTTATGAGAATAAGAATGATACAAAGGCCTATAAACCTCATCGATAAATAAATACAAGTTATTTGGTTTACAGATTTTTTCAATAATTTCAATTAACAAATAAGTTGGAATAACTGCACCAGTTGGATTATTTGGATTATTTAATACTAACATTTTAGTATTTGGTTTTAACAATTTTTCAATTTCAGAAACATTTGGTAAAAAATTATTTTCCTCTTTGAGTTCTAAAAGGGAAACATTAACACCAATTGATCTACCAACTGAATAAAGCTGTTGATATGTTGGATTAATTGAAATAATATGATCATTTGCGTTTAGTAATCCATAAAATACAAGAAAATTAGCTTCAATTCCTCCATTTGCAATCAAAACATTATTTTCCGAGATTTTATCATGTTTATTATAACTGTTCTCTTTATTCATATATTCATTATAAATACTTGACACCGAATTTCGAAGTAATTTACTTCCTTTAATTGAACCATAATCAAGAGGTACATTTAAAATATTTTCAATAGGAATATTTTCATTTATTAAATCTTCAACTTCTTTCAAGCTTAATGATTTACAACATGATTCTGCAAGATTATATGAACAACGGGTTTCATATTCATCCATCCATCTTTCCACCAAAAATTCTTCAATCATTTTTTAATTTATTAATTTTTTATTTTTAACTAACTGAAAACTAAATTTTTAAAATTTCAAACTGATTATTTTAAAAACTTACTTTTTTTTTCGTTTATGAACAAGTTAAGCTTATTTTAAATCTCTTTTTAATTTTTAATTAAAATATATCGCAAAAACGTTTTAATTAAGAAATATAGTTAAACTTTACAAATTTTTAGCGAAATGGTAGACAAAGACTTTTTACCATAGTAGAAATAGAAACTTTTAAACAAAAATGAAGCAAAGCAAGATGTCAGCAAGAGGAAAGTATAAGAGAGTTCCATTGAGAATCTGAACAGTTTATTTTATGAATAAAATTGTTTAAAAAATTTCCACAATTATTTCCCAGTATACAAGCTACAATGTGTCTACAACAAGGAACATTCTGCTTATTTAAAATTCCTCCCCAGAAAGTATTTTCTTTATTTTCTTTAAATAAAAACGTAGATAGTATTTCATTATTCCATGAGTCTTTACTTACATTTGATGTACTTGTTAGATATGAAAGAGCGAATTCAGTACAACTACAATTCCAGGCGTTAAGTCTAACTGTAAACCCTCCAGAGGGTGTTTCTCCTATATTATCTAAGCTAATTTTTTTATTTGAATCGTAGACAATGAAAACATTTTGATCCATATTTTCTGAATACTTTCTCTGAAAAACAAGTCTTCTTTCAAGAGTGTCTAACGCGTAGATTAAAACATCATTTTGTAAAATTTCGCATAAAAAAACAAATTTTAATTTATCATTTTCTTCTAGTTTAGATAAAACTTTTCGTGAAGAAGTATACTTGTTCACAATATCAAAATCGGAATTTTCTTCACTATCTTTATCATTTTTTAAATTATCATATATCTTATCAAGCTTGTCACTTATTTCTCTAAAGAGAAATTCAATCAATCTGTTTTTATCCATTGATGTGTTGTACACTGTGTTTTATTGGGTATATAATTATATTTACTTGAAAGAAGTACGTGCGATACGAGGAGTATTAAGTGGTTAGATCTACGCAAAATTATATAACATTTAATAAAAAAATTTGTTTATACAATAGAATTAATTTACAAATGAATAGTTTAACATTATAAGTTTTTTTTTTTTTTTTTTTGAATATTTCTTTTTCATATATAAATATTCCAGTATTTGAATATCTTAGTTATTTAATTACAACTGTTGTAAATTTGTTTTAATACTAAAGTTTTCAAACTTAAAATAAATAGATAAGAGTAAAAAGAGCAAAAGAATATCAGGGGAAAAAAAAAAAAAAAAAACTAAACAGTTTCAGACTAATAATGACTATTAATCATTTCAAAAATAAACGGATATCAATTAATTCACTTCTCAAATTCTATTATTTGGATGTAGAATTTATTAAAATAATCAACAAATAGTTAATTTGTATGTAAATAAGATCTTAATTCTTTCTGTTTAAGATAAGTTTTAAATCTTTTTATAACAACAACCTCTAAATTATTTTCTTTCACATAGCAACAAAAAAAAGCACTTAAAAGTTTAAAAAGAGTTTAAACAACTGAATGTAATAAAAAAAAAACAGTATTTTTTATTAAATTTAATTTATTTAACTTATTTAATATGTTTTTATTTATCAGTTTATTAAATTTATGTATTAAAAAAATAATTTTTTTATCAATTTTACATTAAATTTTTAGAAGTAAAGTCCACAGAAAACTAAATGGATCGTGAAATTATCCTATTTTTCCGTTGTTAGGAAACTAAAATTTAATTACTATCTATACTATAATCGGTTTATGTGAAATAAGATTTTTTGCAAAGCCGTAATATAGTAAAAAATACTAGTTTTTCTAAATTTTTTTTATAATAAATTATTAAAATACTCTCAGTATTATCATTTTTCTATTTTTCTTATTTTATTTTTTCTATTTTTAATGTTTTTTTGGCACTTTTTGACAATTATATTTGAAATCTTAATTTTGCACAAACTTGATTTTCTGTTTAATTAATTAAATTTTTATAATAAAAATTAAACTTTTCCTTAACAACAAGAAAATTTTAGTCTGTAATTAAAAGTCATCTAACTATTTTTAATCATTTAATTTATATTCATTTTTAGAATATTTTTTTTTTTAATAAAAAAAAAAAAAACATTTTCTCAACTGTATAGACTATAAACTTTTCATTTAATTTATTTTTAAATATTTTTCCAATGGCGTCTAAAAAAAAACATTTTAATATTACAAAAACACAACTTTTAAAGAGAAAAATGTCCAAAAAAGCAACAAAAAATGTAAAAACTGCCAAGAAACCTGGCAAAACTATCAAAATTAATGATTTAAATAATTTATCTTGGAAACCTATTTCTCTACCCGATAGAATCGGTGAGGAAGGAGATGGAATAATGGGTTTTGAAGAATTAGATGGTGTAGCAGTGAATTTTGAAAATATTCTTTCAAATGATGGAACAGTAATTGATCGTAAGGTTAGTTTTTCGGTTCAAGATCCAGATCAAATGAAAGATCAAGAGAAAAACAACGATAAGATTAGTGAAGAAAATGATAAAACTGAAGAGATTAACAAAGAAAATAATAAAAAAAGAAAAAATGAAACAGAAAGTAATTCAAATAAAAGTACAAAATTAACCAAAAAAAAACATTTAAAAAGCACAACAACTGGATCTAAACAAAAAATTAATTCAAAAAATCCATTTGATTTATTAGAAAATGATGTTACTGATGATAAAGTAATCTCTTTATCTGCATGGACAGACAATTTTCATTTAAGTGATCCCATATTACATGCACTAAACAATTTAGGATATGAGCAACCTACAGCGATACAAAGAATGGTAATACCTAAGGCGATTGAAGGTATCGATATTATAGGAAAAGCTTCAACAGGAAGTGGTAAAACATTAGCTTTTGCTATACCAATTTTGGAGAAATATCTTAGTACATACAATCCAAATGATGATCTTTTATATTCAATTGATGGTACTAGTGGTAACAAGGAAAAAAAACTTCGTTGTCAACCGGTTGGATTGATATTTGCTCCAACTCGTGAGTTGGTTACTCAAATAGCTGATCATATTAAGCAGATTGCTAAATTTACTGCTGCTACTGTAATGACAATTACTGGTGGATTGTCAGTTGAAAAACAAAAAAGATTATTATATTCTAATCCTACAGTTGTTGTTGCTACTCCTGGTAGATTTCATGAAGTTATTTCAAACAGTAATGGATTAATTGAAGCTTTTTCAAAAATTAAAATTCTTGTGTTAGATGAAGCTGATCGTCTCTTACAGAAAGGAAAATATAAAGAATTAGAGGATGTAATTACATGGATTAATGAAAAGACTAAAAAAAACTCTAAGTCCAGTAAACATCAAACTCTAGTATTTTCAGCTACCTTTCAAAAAGATTTAGCGTTTAAATTAGGTAACAATAAAAAAAGTAATAATAATAATAATAAAATTAACAATAATATAATTGATTCCAATCAGGCTATGGAATACATCTTGGAAAGATTACATTTTTGGAATGGAAAACCCGAATTAATTGATGCAAATCCTAGTGAATCAGTGTCTAGAAAAGTTAAAGAAGGTATTGTTGAATGTGGGGAAAAGGAAAAAGATCTATATTTGTATTATTTTTGTTTAAAATATCCTGGACGTACACTAGTATTTACAAATTCCATTGATGCAGTTAAAAGAATAGTTCCATTATTACGAGAACTTGGATTTAAAGATACGATTGGACTTCATTCCCATATGATACAAAAGCAAAGATTAAGGGCAATTGAAAAATTTAAAGAAAATGAAAATTCTATATTAGTAGCAACAGACGTTGCTGCTCGTGGTTTAGATATTCAAAAGATTCAACATGTGATTCACTACAATTTACCCAGATCTGCGGATATGTATATACACAGGTCTGGTCGTACTTCTAGAGGCATTTCAAAGGAAGGTGTTGCTGTTCTAATATGTAGTCCTACTGAGGTTTCTAATTTACGTCGAATGTTAATTAAGCTAAATAAGTCGTTAAGCGATATGAAGTCCTTTGATCAATTAGATCGATCAGTGGCTACATCTTTAAAGGAAAGGGTTTATTTAGCTAAACTTATTGCTGATTCCGAAAGAGAGCATGGTATTGAGGCTGGAAAAAATAAAGACACATGGTTAAAGGAGGCAATTGATGACTTGGGTGGGGATTTGTCTTCTTCAAGTGATAAGGAAAGAGAAGACGATGATTACATCTTTGTTCCAAAGACGAAAAAAAATATTAAAAATATGAAGAACAGTAAAAATAAGAAAGAAAAGGTTCTTTCAAAAGTGGAAATTAAACTTGCAAAAGAAAAATTAAAAATTTTACTGTCTAGACCAATTAATACTTCTGGCATTTCTACAAGATATCTCACGTCTGGGTCAGTCAATATTGCACACAAATTACTAACAGGGGGCTCGCATTCCGCGTTTCTGGGTCAAAAAGTTTCTACAGCCTATGGAGATCTTACGGGTAAAAGTAGGTAAAAATTAATATGTTATATATGTAATTATGTATTATTGTTTATGTAATTAGTGTACGATTAGATAGTGAATCAAAATTTATTAATATCAAGTTACTATAATAAATTTAAAAATAAATAAATACTAATTATCTTAATAAAAAAAATAAATATAAAACGGTCATACCCTTAACCCTATATATACACAAGACAACCGTTGTTATGACAAAAAAACAAATTTTACATAAACCCTATTGCCTCGAAACTGGCCATCGCTATAGGAAATAAAAATAAAAATAATTAAGTAAAGAAAAATTTCTTTATAATACTGTAGCATTATTAAATTATTTATTAGGAGATCGAATTAATATTATTAAGAGCCTCTTTAATATTGATACTCATTATATTGTTAGTGAAATATTAAGCAATAAATAAATAATAGGTTATAGAGAAATGGGAGAGGATAGTGATAATATTCTGACTTCTTTTTGGAAAAAACTGAGTGATGGAAGACTAAAGAAAGAATATAATCCCTCTTTAGGCTTTGCACTTTTAGGACCGGTGGTGCCCGCTCCAGACTGCAAATGGGGCGTTTTTTCCTTAACGACGGGAAGCTTAATAATAAGCGGATTATTAATCACAACTGGTGTCTCAAAAGGTAGATTTTGGCGACGCTATTTGCGCACAAACGAATTTTTAACCTACGAAAAACAATTTTCTCTTGACAACCATATAAATAGTAGTATTAGATACAAATTTTTCAATGGATTATACAAACTAGGAGAGAAATATTCTTTTGGATGTCAAATATTTGGAGGACTTTTAGCTTTACAATCTTTAAATGAATTGCCTAGATTATATTGGATGACCAGACCGTATGATTTGTGGGTAAAAGAGGCGAGAAAAGCTAGGGAACAAGCTAAAAATGACAAGTTAGAGTCAATTTCAAGTTGGGGTGGTGCAAAAAATGTTAATTATAGTACAGCACAAGAGTATGTTTCTTATATGTTATCACACGATATCAGGAGATTGACAAGGTTAGTTAATTTACAGATAGGAAAACAGCAAAAACCAAACGAACAAAGGGTGATAGATAATGATAATAATAATGATAGTGATAGTGACAATGATAATGACAATGAAAGTAAGAAAATAAACGAACAAAAGATAAAAGGAAATGAAATTAACACTATAAAAAGTTTAACAAGTTGGTTACCAAAAATCCCAAAATATAATAATCCATCTTATCCACCAGGGGTTATACCATTAAACCCTTTTGAACTTTTAAAAGGATTTGGATTATTTAGAGGAGAGATAGATAAAGAGACTGGGCTGGAGATCGACAATAATGATATTTGGCTAGGCCACGATCCGTGGGTGGAAATGGAGCAAATCACACACTGTGAATTACATATAATAATAGAGACTGAAACTGAGGAGGATTCGTAAATTGTGAAGTATAATGGATGATTATGTATGCATATTTTTTTTGTGTTTAATTTATTATTTAAAACATTTGTTTATATTGTAATATTATGATTGTTATGTACAGTTTATTAATTAGATATATTTCTTAAAAATTTTATGATATTTTAAAAGTATTTGTTATTTACATGTCATTAAATAGAATACTAACCAAGGTCAGTTTAACTTTGGGAACCAAATACTGGTCTACCCCATGAATCGTAGACGGTCTTGCGACCACGTTTTCTATCGTCTCTTGAAGCACCATATCTATGAGCCACATCTTCAGACTTAACGTCCAAGAATTTATATCGGAATCTGTCATCTTTTTTATTGTTACCCCAAACAACTTTTTCTTTTTTATTTACACCATCTATTATAGACTGTGTTTGAGCATGCAATAAATCATAAGGAGATTTTACATTAAGTTCTTTTGCGGCATCCTTTGGTGTTAATTTCTCTGATTCATCTATTACGCCTAATCTTATTTGAGTTAATGAAGGTGGAACGGCAATCTCATCAAGAGAGTCCCTTTGAGTATTTTTATAGTATGTATTAGTAGCATTGTGTTGTTTATTAAGTTTTTCTGGTGCATAGATTACAGGAAGTGACTTGTAAATAGTTTTCGACATTTTTTCCAAGTCTTCTGATATTCTGTTCTAAAAAAAATTGTTAGTAATTTTGATAAATATATAATTATGAATAATAAATATCAATAATAAACAGTATCAGACAGTGTGAATAATTTGTAACCATTATATGAAGTCTTGAAGACTAATCTTTGACATCATTTACTGTAATTATTTATGGGTTAATTACAAAACTAAATTTGTAATAATTAAAAATAGTAAAAAAAATAAGAAAATAATTACACATATTTAGTACTTACATTTTTCCGCCAAACACTTTCAATCTTATGTAATCTAAGAATTGCAATTACTCTTTCTAATTTTATACCATATCTATTACTAATAACTCTAAGTGGATTTTTATTATTAAAATAATCACTTATTAATAATTTTTTTAGTTTGTTACTTATTATACTTGCACTTTGTGTAGTTTCATTTAAAGGAAAAGGTCTATTATTATTATTATAAGAAAAAGAATTATTTTGAATAAATTCTTTTGGCATAATAGGATGCTCTAATCTAGGATCACCTCTTTCCCTATCAGGAGATATATAATTTGGTTTATGATTTCTTGGTAAATAATAATATTTATTCCTAGTATATTCATCTTTAAAATTTTTTTTACCTAACCATTCTTTCATTTGTACCTTTAATAAACCTTTATGTTTTGTTTCTGCAAATGTAAATTCTCTTAATCCATATCGCGGACGAGCCCATTGTCTCTTGCCCCTTGTGCTGACAGTGATACCCTTTGTAAATGTGGGCACGCCCACTTTAGGTCGTTTATCAAAAAGCATAGCAACAAACCACCTAACAACGAGCATTAAAACTTTTTACTATACTAATTTATAGTCACTAAAGTATGGTATAGTAAGGATAATTTGATAGTATGATTTTATTATAACATAATATAATATTTATATTAAATATAATATGATTATAATATGTTAATATATTGTATATATATTATAATATATTATTATATTGTATTTTATATTGTATTTTATATTATATTTTATTATAATATATTATATTATATTGTATTTTATATTTTATATTATACTAAATATAATATTAAATATAAAATAATGATGCAAAATTGACTTAAATAAAATACTTTTTTATTAAATAAATTTTCAATCCGGGTAAATAAAAAATATTTTCATTGGCTATATAATTTACACTCAACAACGAAAATTGCAACCGAGTGTATTACCTTTGGTTGTTATAGAACATTTATTTTATTTTTAAATTTAAACTATATACTAAATAAGGAAGTATTTGTCCTATTTAGTTTTTATAATATTATGTGTATATTAAAATGAATAGCAACGGTTGTCATGACACAGTACGATAGAACATTGTATATTATATTTACTGTAATAAAATATTATTTTCTATTTAAAACTAATATTATTGTCTATACTGTAATATATATATATATATATATATTATAGTGTAAATTACCTTATCGGATTTCAAGGTGGGTTTATATTACTGCATATTCAATTGGTTATTTTTATTGTTTATGTTTATCTATATTTGGTAATTTTTGCATATATTTTCAATTCCATTGTTAGTTATTTTATTAGCATTTGTTTACTTATTTACTTATTTAGCATTTATTTAGCATTTATTTACCTTATTTATTTAGCATTTATTTACTTATTTATTTAGCATTTAGCATTTATTTACCTCATTTATTTAGCATTTAGCATTTATTTATCTCATTTATTTAATTTTATTTTAAATAGCATTTATTTACAAAATTGTCTATTTATTTGTTTACTGCAATTACTAATAAAATATCACATATGACTAACTTTCCAAATCCAGTAGTGTTAATCATTGTTTGATTTGATTTTGACATCCTTTTGTTTACTTTTTTCCCACTTTATTTTTATTTATTTTTATTTATTTTTATTTATTTTCATTTATTTTTTTTGTTTACCTTTTTCGCCTAGTAACGGAAAAGTATATAAACAGGCTTTCCCTCTTGTTTAGAATTTAAATTTGTGTATATAATATACTTATATACAATATATTTATAAGTAATATATTATATAACTATACTATATAGTAATTGCATGCTGGTCATTGCATTTTGGTCATAGAATCAAAGTAGATTGGATTCATAATTGGTCTTTAACAGGTATCATGAACAGCATTGGAATTATAAATGTCGCCTTATGCGCTTTGGTGGCTTTCTTTAATGTCTCTTTTGCATTCTCATCTACCGGAAATAGAACCCTCGTTGTTATAGACGCGAAATTTAATCTTGATGATTATTCACAGTATTTCAATAGTTTGAAAGGTACGTTTTATATTTTTCTTAATATGTTTATTTTATATTAATTAAATTCACTCACTAATAAACAGAATCTGGATATGAACTCGATTTTAAATATCCCACAGATGAGTTCGAAATTGTTCAATTCAATCAAAAACTCAATTACAATCATTTAATCTTAACTCCAATTCAAGCAAAGCCAAGTGATACACGCCATTTGGCTGCTAAAAAATTAGAACAATTTACAAATCTAGGTGGAAATATTATACTCATTGTATCAGAGAATTCAATCTTTGAACCATTTAGAGAATATTCTCACCAGATTGGAATAGAAATTTCTCCAAGGAAATATAAAACTATTGATCATTTTAATTATGATATTCTTTCATCTCCTGAGTCACATGATACTTTAGTACTTGGTTCTGAAAATTTGAAAAATATTTTTGTTTCAGATGAACCAAATGGAAATAATGCTGTATTATTTAAAGGTGTTACTGCTGCACTTTCAAATTCACAGTTACTCGTACCAATATTACAAGCTTCAAAATATTCTTATACTATCCCATCACAAGATGTAGATTCTACATCTGATTTAGAACCATGGGTAGCTGGTTTACAATCTTATCCAGTTGCTGGTTTCCAGGCAAGAAATAACGCTCGTTTCCTATTTATGGGATCTCTTGCAATGATTTCAAATGATTTTTTTGAAAAAAAATTTAAATCTGCGGCTAAACCTGATGTTGAAAATAATTCTTCTAATAAGGGTTTTACCCACCAGGCTTCATTATGGACATTCCAAGAAAATGGAGTTATTAAAGTAAATTATGTAAAACATTACAGAGATGATCAAAATTCAACAGAAATTACTGATTCTTTAAATTATGTTGAATTACAAGATTCAAATGGTCCTATTTATCGTGTATCAGAGAATGTGACTTATTCAATTTCACTCTCTAAATGGAACGGTCTAAAAGGAGATTGGGTTCCTTATATTGTTCCAGAAAATGATAAGGTTCAAGTCGAATTTAGAATGTTAGATCCTTATTATAGATTAAATTTATCACCATCATTAATAACAGAGTCAGATCTATTATACCAAGTTTCTTTCAAAATTCCAGATCAACATGGTGTTTTCACATTTTATACAAATTATAAAAGATCAGGTTTAAGTTTTATAGAACAAAAAGATTTAGTAACCATTCGTCATTTAGCTCACAATGAATATACTCGTTCATATAGTATAAATTCTGCTTTGGTTTATGTTTCATCGTCCGTTTCAATTATTATATTTTTCATTGTTTTTGTTTTATTATGGATTTATTCTGACATCTCAGAGAAAAAATCTTATAAAGTAAAAGTACAATGATAAAAAAATTTGAATTTTAGATTTTTATTTTTTGTTTAAAAAAAAAAAAAAAAAAAAGATGCCATGTATGAATATTATATATACGATTATAAATAAGAAAAATGTTAATAATATAAAACGATAATCACATTAATAAACATAAATAATAAAATTATAAATAAATAAAAACAAAAATATATACAAAAACAACAGCTTTATGGGGTGTATCCCCAACGTAAATTTATCAATTTTCTCTTAATCAAAGGCCTTAAAGTTAAATTAATTATAATGAGGCCAAAAAAGACTAGAGCTAATTGAAATTTATTAAAATTGGAAGGTAGAATATCAAAAGGTTGTGAAGGAGTTGCTCTTGTAAAGAATAAGTCTACTCCATGCGTAAATATTAAAGAAGTTGATTCAAGATTTGAAGGATAGGTTAAGATCTTTTTTGTTCCCAAGATAGTTCTGGAATGTGAAAGAACATTTTCTGCAGATATGTCAGGAATTAAAGGATCGTAAACAATTAAACCTTCTTCAATCTCTTCACTTGATAATTTGATTTTTTTATTTGTTCCTGGTGGAGTATCACTTTTTAAATAGTCAGCTCTAACAGGTCTGCGAGGATCAAGATAAACTCTTGGAATCTGTAAAATTTGACCAGAAGAGTCTGCAGCAATGATATTTTTTGAAGTAATACCAAACTTTGTCCTAACAATTCCCATCGCAGAAAAGTCCCATGGACAAATAAAGGATTGTGAAGCAATAAACGGAGATGGAATATCATGAAAAGCAGATAATTTAAAATTCTTTTTCTCTTCAAAAGATAAACTCTTGGTAACATTTAAAACACTATATCTCGTATTTGGCTCTTCAGATTCATATAAATCCCAAACAACAATTTTTTCACCATAAGATGGTAGTCTACTCCAATAGGAATAAACTATCCAATTTTCACCAACAACAAGTTTAATATCATTTCCTGATGGTGATATATCAAGAATATCTTCTTGTTTATGAGAATGATGTGTTGTTACAAGTACTCTTCCAGAGACTGTGTTTAAGAGTGTTATATAAATTGAAAATGTAATATAGTCAAAATATGCTATAGCAATAATGTTTTTGTCAATAAATTTATAAAGAACATTTCTATTTCCTACTACACGAGCAATTGAAGCAGTAACATCTAATGGGTTTCTATAACTTATGGTTTTTATTTCAAATTTAGGATTAGGTGTTTCAAATTTCCATGTTGGAATAAGTTTATCAGACTTTAAAGGAACATATTCATATCCTTGTATCGTGTTTATAGAAGTTTGTTTGTTTAAGTATGAAATCTCAGGCAAGGAATCTTTATCGCCATAGAGTACTTTAACATTGTTATTGCAAGTCCAAGCACAAAGTGTTTCGGAGCTTTCCTTATTACTATCATCAGTTAAATCACTAGTAGTTAAACCGTTAATTGAAAAATCAAGAATAGATTCTATGTATTCGTTAGTATTTAGATCTATCTTTTCTTGCAAATACAATTCACCAGTTAGCGCAGATAATTTAACCATTGTGCCATTAGACCCAATCAGTACAGCAACTGGAGATAAATCAATTTTTTGAGAGTTGAAAACATGAGATTCATGTACAATAAAAGGACCAAATAAAGTTTTATCAAATATTTTATTGTATAAATCTACTTTCCAAATTTCTCTTCCATAATTTAAACTGTCTAAGGCAATTAAAGATTTTTGTTTTGTCAAAAGAAGAATATATTTTCTAAACCCAAAAGTATCAGATTCAAATGAGTCATCATTTAATTTTGACAAAGAATCATCAAGATTTTTGTAATTTTCATTAAATGATGCTTTATAACTTTTAAAACTAGCTTTTAAATAATCGTAGAAGTCAAACAAATCACTCCAATGTCGTTTAACTCTGTTTAAATAAGAACTGAATACGGAAAGTTTTTCTTCTTCAATAAGATAATGAGCGGTTTCTTCAACTTCTTTGTCAATTAAATCAACAAAAATTGAGCTTTGAGCATCAGCAAAGTATTCTTTTTTGGACCACGATAAAACAAAGCTTGAGTCTGAAGATCCAGAGTATAAAGAAATCACACCATCTTTGGAGATTAAAATCAAATCAAGTGAACCTTTAACGGGGTAGATAAAGTCTAAATCTAAAGATAAATTTGAGTTTGAATCAACTATTTTTTGATTTGAATTGTAAATTACTAGGTTTTTGCTGTTATTATTTTTATTGGCGGACTGATTAATAATATAACCATCTTTGTACACCACGGAAAGATCAGGAGAATCTATAATAGGTTTCCCTAAAGATTTGGAACCATGAAAATGATAAATTTGCGAAGTGTAAAGCTTTTCTGTAATATAAAAGTTGAAGGACACATAGGAATCCGACATTGATACTTGCACATAGTTAATGCCTTTAATAACATCATCATTACTATTGGTTAATAGTTGTTGAGGAGAATTAAAATTTAAAGATGCAAATATTTTTTGATCCTTTTTAAAAACAAGAATATTATTGTTTTTATTAAAAGATTTCGCTAAAATTATTGAATTCTCAGAAGAGGAAATTGATTTCAATTTTTTATCTGCTCCAATTTCTGAAAGAATAATTTTCTTATCATTATTTTTCAAAAGAAAAACAGAATTTTCAACACGAGTAAACCCAACTGCTTTGCTATTTTCAGTTGTCCAACTATTAATTATTTCTCCAGTTTCAAGATTGACATTGTAAATTACTGAATTTTCTAATAATACAACTAATGAATTGTCAGAATATTTTTCAATTTCAACAATTTTACCATTAAAATTCACTTCCCAGTCTAGAAAACCATCTGTAACAAACCAACTACTAAGTTTAGATGTTTTCTTTAGATTTGCATATTTTCCTTGTACCTCAGAAATATCAAAAGCAGTAACAAGTTTGCCACCATTATCAGTAGGGAAACTTTTTAATGCTAATAAATTATATTGAGGGAAATGATACCGCCAGACAATTCGTCCATATTTGTAATCTAAAGTTCCTAGAATGTTTGATTCTGTCCACACAGAAATATAATTTATTTTAACATTTTCATCAGCCTCTTTATTTAATTCTTCAACTGGTTCAATATATTCTTTTCTAAAAATTCCTAATTGCTCTTTTGCCCAATCTACCTGAAAGGCTTCTTTTAGTAAAACGCAATTGATTGGCGTGAAAACGAAAAGCAAAAACAGAAGTAAAATTGGTTCCTTCATGGATTT
Source organism: Botryozyma mucatilis (assembly GCA_030571375.1). Classification (NCBI taxonomy): domain Eukaryota; kingdom Fungi; phylum Ascomycota; class Trigonopsidomycetes; order Trigonopsidales; family Trigonopsidaceae; genus Botryozyma; species Botryozyma mucatilis. The sequence continues at coordinate 39,800 of JAJLXO010000189.1, read as the reverse complement.
ATCTGTTTTTTTTTTTTTTTTTTAACACCTTAAGTTATTTTTTTTTTTTTTTTTTATTGTTTTTGTTAATTTATTATTTTTATAATTTTACTATTTTTAATTATTTTTTATTATTTTTTACTATTGTACTCCAAATATATAATGAGCGAAATCCCATAAAAAATTAGCACAATCCTTATGGAAACAACTAATATATTATAGATACCATGTAAATACATACAATATTTTACAAATTCTTAAGGAATCCTTAAAAATACCAAAAAAAATAAATGATTTACTGTTTACAAGTAAAATTTAAGTCTTGTTTTGAATTTATTATATTTTATTTTGTTTAATTTAATTGTATTTATATAAAACTATAAAAATAGGTATCTGTTTAATGATATTTGTATTTCTATTATTGATTAACTCTGGAAATGCATTTTATATACTAGAATATTTTATTATACTGTATTTGTTAAATTTTTTTACAATGATTATATATTTAAATTGATTTCTTATTTTATTAATATGTTATATAAATAGATTCTACCTAGTAAAATAAAAAATTACATGCATAAAAACATTTTGTGAAAATTTTTTTATATTATATCGTAATCACATCAATATGATTAATAATGTGAACGTATTTTTTTTTAAGAATGATTAATTACTTACTTAATTTTATGTGATTAATTTTTTTTTTCTATTTAATTCTATTTAATTCTATTTACTTCTATTTACTTTATTTACGTACTTAAATAATGAATTAATCGAATTTATTATGAAATTCGATTTATTTTAACTTTTGTTGCTATGGATAGCAACAAATGTTAAATTTTATTTTTTTTATATAAATAGCTGGAATTCAACTATTTTTTTAAAAAGATCGTAACAATATATAATTGAATGTGACATATACCATTCAAAAATTCAGTTTTTATATAGTTTTAACTTTTAATCGAATATATTTGTTTTTATGAAAATTTTCCAATTCCGTTTTTTGAAACATACACATGTACATATATAATATTTCAATGTAATTATCCGATTTAGGTGGTTTTGTGGTGTAGTTTTAGGTGCCATATTTCAGAAATAGTAAAGCCATATCATTCCATCGAGATTTTTTCCTAAAAATAAATTAAAATGGTCGAAAAAATAACACATACCTGTTTGATTTATCTAATTAAATGTAAAATTTCTGAGTTAGTTGCTAAAAATAAAATATAAAAAAGTATTATGAAATAAATTACCTTCAAAAATCTAATAAGCTAGTTAATTTTAAATAGTTATCAATATATTTATCAGAAATAAATAAGTTTTTATAACTCAAAACATTAAAAAAGGAATACGATTCCCAACAAAAATAATTAAAAAAATAAATTCAAAAAAAAAAAATATAAATTAAGGAACAAACCAAAGAAGACTAGTAATTATATCATTATAAAAATAAAAAAGATGACAATATATTTATAAAAAACAAATAGGAATGAATATAGAAAATTATTAAAGAATAAATATATGAAAAATAATAAGTTTATATAACTCAAAACATTAAAAGGGGAATACGATTCCCAACAAAAATAATTAAAAAAATAAATTCAAAAAAAAAAATATAAATTAAGGAACAAACCAAAGAAGACTAGTAATTATATCATTATAAAAATAAAAAAGATGACAATATATTTATAAAAAACAAATAGGAATGAATATAGAAAAGTATTAAAGAATAAATATATGAAAAATAATAAGTTTTTATAACTCAAAACATTAAAAAAGGAATACGATTCCCAACAAAAATAATTAATAAAATAAATTCAAAAATAAAAGTATAAATTAAGAAACAAACCAAAGAAGACTAGTAATTATATCATTATAAAAATAAAAAAGATGACAATATATTTATAAAAAACAAACAGGAATGAATATAGAAAAGTATTAAAGAATAAATATATGAAAAATAATAAGTTCTTATGACTCAAAACATTAAAAGGGGAATACGATTCCCAACAAAAATAATTAAAAAAAGAAATTAAATAATAAAAGTATAAAATAGGAATAAATCAATAAGACTAATAGCAAGATCATTATAAAAATATAAAATAAAAAATATAAAATATAAAATATAAAATATAAAATATAAAACACAATATCAAATATCGAATATAAAATATAAAAAAAATAAATGTAAAAATAAAAATAAAAAATAAACTAGAAATATTTACTATCTATTTATAGTTACACAGAATTGAGGGGAATCAACATTTTTGTGAAAAATTTTCATTTCCAATTGACAACTGGAATTCACCGGAAAAGCTAAATATACGATTCGTAATTGATTAAATTATATCTTATTGAAAATTTCCTATACGGTCTGTACTTCAGAAACGAAAGTTATGGAACATAGAAACCTATCTGGAAAAGGGATGTGATAAAGAAATAAATATATAAGTTGTTGTAGCAACGTATTTCAAGATTCTGTCTTATTCTCTAGATTAAGATGTGAATTCCTTGATTTATTTGGGGGTAAAAGAAAAAATATTTACATTTTGAGACAAAATACATATAATCTTTTCTTTCTCGCCTATTGCACATAATCATACTCAACAATCCCCAATCACATTACGTCGTACTTAGTTTTCTAATATCGTAAGGACTTTGAGAAAGAAATTTTACAATGTAATAAAAAATAAGAAAAATAATGGTTTGTGGTTATGCGTTACTTATGACAACCAATATTTTTACATACTAATTAAATAATAAAATTAATTATTACTATGTAATTTTCTTTTACCTTTAATTGATTTGCGTTGTCTTTTAAATAGAGAATTGTTTATTTTTTTTAGTTTCTACGAAGTTAGAAGAAATACAGTAGAAATAAGTAAAAAAAATAAGGAATTTATACAGAAAAAAAAAAAAAAGATTTTTTTTTTTTTTTAAATTATAGATTTATAATGTAAGTTTTATCTTAATGCAAGCTAAGCTTTTTTTTTTTTTTTTTTTTTTTTTTTTTTTTTTTTTTTTTTTTTTTTTTTTTTTTTTTTTTTTTTTTTGATTGTTTTCTGACACTTGTTGGTTTTTTTTATGATTTCTTTTAGCTTGCTAATTAAGAAATTTATTTACACTTCATATTAGTTGGGAAAAAAATTAGAATTAAAAATTTTATATTCTATTTAAATCTATTAAATTGAAAACAGTATTAGACTTTTGGTAATTTTATCCTATTTTACCAATTAAGTAAAGTTTATTTTGGTTTGGTCATAGCTTGTCAGGTTCTATAGAAATATTAATGGTATGATTTTTAGTTTAATGATATTGAAAATATAATAAAAATTCAAAATGTCCTTTATTTTCACTTTAAAAGATAAAGCAGTTGCAGCAGGACAGGCTTTGTTTGATCAAAAAGCGGCTCAAAGATCTAGAAATGAACGATTTAGAGAATCATTTAAATTACCTTCAAATCAACATTTAGTTGCTGAAATACCAGTTGAAATCGCTTTACAAAATCCAAATTCAACTTCAAATCCTAATGATAAAAATAATAGTGATTACTATTATTTTGAAGGAAACTTATATTTATCAGAAAATTATCTTTTATTTTCCTCCTTGGTTCGTAGAGCTTGTTGGTTTGTTTTACCTTTATGTACAATTAGAAGAGTTGAAAGACTTGCCTCAGAATCATTTTCTTTTGTACTTAGTATTCAATCAATTCATAATGAAAAAGTAGTTATTCAATTTATTGGTGTAAAATCTAATGCTGAATTATTTTGTGATTCTCTTAAAAATAATCTTAAAAAAAATGTTAAGGAAATGAAACATGTTAAAGAATTTCTTTCTACCCTTTATTCTGAATATTTATTATCAGATAAACGTGATGTAATTCCAGTTGGTGGTTTAGGTCAACATTTTAGATATCCAGGTGATGCTAGAAAATTAAGAGATAAATCTAAAATGCGCCTTTGGGCAGAATATTTGCGTGGTAATGGTAGAAATCTTAATTTAATTAGATTACCAACTTTTTATAAACTTGTTCGTGTTGGTTTACCAAATAGATTACGTGGTGAAATTTGGGAACTTGTTTCTGGTGCAATGTATCTTAGATTAGCAAATTTTAATGAATATTCTATTTTACTTAAACAAGCTGAAGGTCAAAAAACACTTGCGATTGAAGAAATTGAAAAAGATTTAAATCGTTCTTTACCAGAATATCCTGCATATCAATCAGAGGAAGGTATCACTAGACTTCGAAGAGTTCTTACCGCATATTCAATGAGAAACCCAGAAGTTGGCTATTGTCAAGCAATGAATATTGTTGTTGCTGGTTTACTTATTTATATGTCTGAAGAACAAGCATTTTGGACTTTAGTTGTTCTTTGTGATAAAATGTTACCAGGATATTATTCTAGAACAATGTATGGCGTTTTACTTGATCAACGTGTATTTGAAGCATTAGTTGAGAAGACAATGCCTATTCTTTGGGATCATTTAGTTAAGACTGATGTTCAATTATCTGTAGTTTCTTTGCCATGGTTTTTATCACTTTTTATTAATTCAATGCCTCTTGTATTTGCATTTAGAGTTCTTGATGTGTTCTTTATGGAAGGTCCAAGAACTTTGTTCCAAATTGCTTTAGCAATTCTTAGAATAAATGGCGAAGAACTTTTAGATGCTGCTGATGATGGCACCTTTATTTCAATTTTAAAAAATTATTTTGTACATTTAGATGACCCTGTCCATCCAGAATCAAAAAATGAAAGAATTCGTTCAGTAACTAAATTCCAAGAATTAATGGTTGTTGCCTTTAAAGAATTTAGTGTTATAACTGATGAAACCATAGCAAAATATAGGAATAAGTTTAAAAATAATGTTTTAGAAGGAATTGAGTCATTTGCTAAAAGAACACAATTACGTAATTTAGGAAATACTGGTAGACTCACTCCAGATGAACTTTCAATAATTTATGATAGGTTTCATCAAGCTATTCAAACTTCTAGAATTGGTTATGGTCCGGTAAGATCAACAATGGATTTTCAGGCTTTTATTTATTTTATGTCGGGTATTACTGATTGGGCATCTGATTCACATGATTTCTTAAACAGACTTTTTAAACAATGGATTACTTACAATGATCCAAATGATATAAAGCACGCTATTGCTGCTTCACATACTTCTACTTCAGATAAAAAAGGAAGTATAAATGAAGATGAAGTTCCTTTGCTATTACAAGAACTTACTTTGCAAGCTGTCGTAATGGGAGTTTCTAAATTAAAACAAGTTGATATAATGGAGTCCATGGCAAACTTTTTTGATTTGTATGATCCAAACAAGACTGGCAAAGTCGAGAGAGAGGGTATTTTACAAATGTCTGAAGGTTTATTATTTATAACTAGACATTGGGTTACATTAAAAATAGTTGAATATACGCCAGCTCCCAGTAATTCTGTATCTTCTAGTCCTTCCAAGGTTATTCCGAACTCACAAAGTGCAAATAGTATAAATAATTTAGAAGATGAAAACACTTCTGATTCTTTATCTATAAAATCTAAAAGAAATTCAATTGCTGAAAAGGATCAAAATTCAAAAGATCAACAAATAAAGGAACAAAATTCAAAGGATAAAGATAATGCTAGTATTAAAAGCTCAAAGAGTACTAATAGCACTGTAAGCAAAAACAATTCTACAGTTTCTTCAAGTATCAATACTTCTAGAAAAGATTCGAAAGAAATAAGTCGATCGAGACATGGAACCATAGCTAGAACATATACAACAACAATTATGAACAATCCAGTTGTTGGTTCTAAAGATCAAAATTTAAATAAGTATATTAATGACTCAAATTCACTTAATCGAGCTATACCTGGTGAATCATATTTATCAGCTGTTTCTGATTTTATTAGAAGAGCATTTGAATATGCAACACCTTCGGAACCTAGTGATGTGAATAATAATAATAAGAAAAATAAAGGAAAACAAGATTTAATTAACGTATCGAATGAATCAGAAGAAATAGATTCTATTACAAAATCTATTAAAGGTGTTGATATTAAAACTAAAGCAAATGCTGCCCTTGACCCAGAACATCCACTTCATATCACTTTACCAACGTTTAGAATGGTTGTATTAGCAGATGAAACATTGGAAAGGTTTTTCTCATCTGATTTAGCTGCTTCTATAAGATTAACCCCAATTGATAAATCGTCTTCAAAGTCTCCTACACTTCGTGATTTACTTGATGTTATTGTATCTCGTGCAGGAATACGAAATCCACCAGCAAATAATAGTACTGGAAACGGAAATACAAATGGAAATTCACAGATCACAACATCAACAACTATAACTACAACAACATTTACTGCAGACGAAGACGATGATGAAAATACGGTCGGTGATGCAGATAGAGATATTCTTTCTGGTGCTGAAGCTGCAGATATTGGTTTAGGTGGAGATGAAAGTAACTCTGTTGGTCCTAGAACAAGTAGTATTACACAACCTCCAGATTCTTTAAAGGATACACATATTGACAGCAGTACACCAACATTAGTTGAGTATGATAATACTCAGTGATTTTTTGCTTTCGTTTTCTTTTCGTTTTCGTTTTCATTTTTATTTTTGTTTTTATTTTAATTTCATTATTTATTTTTGTCTATTTTATTTGTCTTTAATTTGTTTTTTTTGTTTATTTATTTTGTTTATTTGAATATTAGATTTATTTATTGTTTTCACTTTTTTATTTTTATAAATTGGCATTGTATTTATTTATCATATTTTGAATGGTATGAATTTGATTTAAGCTATTTAGTTTTATATTACTTGTGAATTTATATATATATTTATATGTTTAAGATGTATTAAATAATATTTTAGCTACATAATTTATATAGTAATATATTTGATTTTCTATTAAATGTTATTTAATCGTCATATCCCGTTAAATTAGGATCACGGGTTTTAGGTACTACAGGTGTTAATAAAGATAACGAAAAATAAATAAAACATTAAAAATTTAAAAAAATATAAAACATTAACAATTATAAAAAATATAATAAATGATACAAGAACTTGTAGATAAATATCAATAATTATAATCTAATAGGTATAAAACACAAATAAATTTCCTATCTTACATGGATATTGAAAGGGAAGTCTAGGCATGTCATCATATAAAAATCTTCTTCTAAAAGGAAGTCCTATTGGTAATAATACGAATCCAGCAAACAAAGATAAAGAAACCGAGTAGAAAAAAGCTGGAGAGTATGCAGCATAAAGACGCAATTGCTAAGGAAAAAAACAGTTAATTTACGTTAAAAACTATGACAAACAATATTACACTAAAATAAAATCATTTACTCACATTATATAAAGGTTTTAAAACCATTTTAAAGATATTTCTTTTCAAAAACTGTTTTCTTTTCTTCTTTAACTATCTACTAAACAAGGACTGAATTTCGAAATTTGGTTATTTAAAAGCTATAAAAATCGGAAACCATAGAAACTAATAAATTAAGAGGTTGACTATATAAAAAACCACGTTGTCATGGTAATTTAATATTGATAAAAAGAAATAGAGACAATTGGTCTTTAAAACCCTAAATTAGAAACTAGAAAAATTACCCGGACCAATACGAATTTTTAATGAGTATTAGGGTAACAGTTAGAGTAATAATTTGGAGATAGGGTTAATATTCGTTTTTAGCAGGAATTGGTTGCCAAGTGAAACTTAATTTGGTAAAAAAGCAGAAACTAAAGAAAAAAAAAAATAATTAATAAATTAAATTAATTAATTAATTATTGGAGAAAAAGTGAGTTTTTGAACCTGTTTTTTTTGGAATTTTGGTTTAAATTATTATTATTTTTTTTTTATTAAAGAGAAATTAATTTCTACTGACTTTGAATTGTAATTGAGCGTTTTTAGAGTATTTTTATGATTTTTTTATGGGTTTTTAGATACTTTCTTACTGTTGACTAACGTGGATTTACTGTTTTAAGCATTCAAAAAGGCATTAAAATAGATACATAAATTGGAAAATAAATAAAAAATAAATAAATAATAAATAATTAATTAATTGTTTGTTTGTTTATTTTTTATCTGTATTAGAAAATCGGTTGCCTTAGGTTTATGGGATTTTAAGATTTACGGTACTTTATTATTTCTCTTGTTGGCATTATAGCTTAGTAGTATACATTTATTGTGAATTTTATTAAAATTTGTAACAACGGAATAAACTATACTATTAGTTTACATTAATTATGAAATTTTTTAGCGGGTTTTTCGCTGTAGAGGCATTGGATATAAGTCTGCTTCCGGATCCAAAAAAAATAGCTCAAAATAAAATTAAGGTACAAAAACATGCAAGATGGAAAACACCTGAGTTTATATTTTACTATGTTCTTTTTGTACTTGCTGTGCCGATAATGTTCAGAGCGGCAAGGAAAGCAACGACAGGTGTGTTTTTTTTAATTTTATTTTAATATAACCAATTTATATGTTATCCTTAAAGGGAGTTAGTTGTTTAAAAATTATAGATATGGTTTATATGTTATCCTTAAAGGGAGTTAGTTGTTTATCATATCTTTTAATCACTTAAACTAACTTTCAGATGGTTCCCCACAGTTTTCCGAAATAAACTATTTTTTAAACACGAGCTGGTTAGACAGAAGAATGGTAAGTATTTATTTATGTTTAATATTTTATTTATTTTTAATATTTTAATTAATCTCATAGGATAATTCCGATCTTCAATACCGTGGATTTAGAAATCATTTGCCAATTTTGGCAGCAGTTTTAACTGCACATTTGACTCTTAGAAAAATTGCAAATTATTTTAATATTAAAAGAATAACTTTTGATTTATTTTTTGGAATTTTATTTGTTTTATCAGTTCATGTGGTTAATTCTTTTAAAGTCTTTCTTTTATTATACTTGAACTATTATTTATGTCATAGATTTAGTATAGCAACGGCTAAAAAAGTTGTATGGGTTTTTGCCGTTTTCATTTTAATATCTAATCAATATTATAGAGGTTATAATTTTACATCTTTGATACCTCCTTTGTCTTGGTTAGATAAGCAACCTTATTGTGGTATCATGAGATGGGAAATTCATTTCAATTTTGCTATTCTTAGAATGATAAGTTATGATTTTGATTTTTTTAAATCTAAAGAAGACAAAATAAGTACAGAGGTGAGGTATATTTGTATATAGTTTTTATTTATTACTTGCTAACAAAATAGAAAAAGAGGAAAGAAGGTGACTTTCCGTTGAATGAAAGAGAACGAGTTGAAGTATCAGGAAGTCCAGAAGATTATAAATTTATAAATTATTTTGCGTATTGTTTATATACACCATTATATACAGCAGGTCCAATTATTACATTTAATGACTATGTGTATCAAAGTAAATATAGCAGTGGTATAAAATCATGGAGTTGGTTGATTAGATATACATTGAGATTTTTATTTTGTTTAATGATAATGGAATTTTTAATTCATTATATGTATATAGTTGCAGCTACGAGAGTTTCAGCGTGGAAAACATCAACTACATTTCAAATTTGTATGATGAGTTATTTTAATTTACATTTAATATGGCTTAAACTTTTAATACCTTGGAGATTTTTCAGGTTATGGGGATTACTTGATGGTATTGAATCACCAGAGAATATGATTAGATGTATGTCAGATAATTATTCAGTTATGTCATTTTGGCGTGGATGGCATCGTTCTTATAATAAATGGGTTGTTAGGTATGTTTATATACCACTTGGTGGTAGTAAACATCCTGTTTTAAATACGCTGGTCGTATTTACATTTGTATCAATATGGCATGATATTCAGCTTCGTTTACTTTTATGGGGTTGGTTAGTTACATTATTTATTTTACCAGAAATTTTAGCGACTAAATTATTTCCAGAATCAAAATGGGGAGATTCGCCTTATTTTAGATTTATTTGTGGAATTGGTGCGGTTATAAATATTGTAATGATGATGCTTGCAAACATGGTTGGTTTTGTAGTTGGACCAGATGGTTTAAAGGAAATTATAAAAGGTATTTTTGGAACTGCAGAAGGTTTAAAGCTTTCATTTGTTTATTTTATATGTTTATTTGTTGCTTCACAGATTATGTTTGAATTAAGAGAAAGTGAGAAGCGACGTGGAGTTAACTTACGTTATTGATGAAGCAAGGTGGGAGGATGAGTAAAAAGAAACAAAAAAGGAAATAATTCAATTGGTATTGAAAGTGAAATACAAAATAAGGTGTATGTACATATATATATACACATACATATATATATACACATACATATATATATACACATACATATATATATATACATACATATATATATATATATATATGATTTACTACAGCGTTTTATTTATAATAACAACTAATTTATTGCATTAAATACATTTATTATCTTACATAGTATCTACTAATCTACAATAATACGAATATATACTAATTCTACGTTGAACACTAATAGTAATAGCATTCCCGAATCAAAAGTTGAAACAATATAGGAAAACCAGTATAGTATATATATAAAAAATATATAAGATTTATAAATAAAATTCAATACAATATAGTAAAAGATATAAATGATTTAGTAATACATAATAAATAATTATAAATAGATAAAATTATTTAGTAAATAATTATAGCTGAAGATATTTTAAATTTGTATCCATAGTGATTAATTATCAAGCAGCGAAAATTAGAATTATTTTAACGTAGATATTATTTTAATATACTGGTTAGATATTTATATAATAATTATATAAAATAATTATATATATTTTATATATTTTATTTATTTTTTGGAATATTTGGACAATTCAAATAATTAACTTTTTTATTTGTGATCATCTGAAATCAAACAAAATGAAATTAGTGAGGTTAGTTTTTATTATTATAATTATTTATTAATTTACTAACTGCTAGATTTTTAATGAAATTAAATTCAGAAACTGTGCAAATTGAATTAAAAAATGGTATTTATTTTGGTTTTTAGGTTATTTATGTGTATCTAACATTTTATTTTATTTTATTTATTTTTTTTATTTCCAAATAGGCACAATAATCACTGGAACGGTCACTTCCGTTGCTCCTACAATGAATACAACATTAAAAACTGTTAAAATGACTGTAAAAGATCGAGATCCTGTATCATTAGATTATATAAATATTAGAGGAAATACTATACGGTATATAATTTTACCAGACTCGTTGCCATTAGATACTCTACTAGTTGATGATACACCTAAACAAAAAATAAATGCTAACAAAGTTGATAAAAATAGTAATCAAAGGAAACCAAATACAAGAGATAGTAATAGCAACACAAGAGGAAGAGATTTCAATAGTAGACCACGGGGTGGAAGATCTCGTGGACAAGTACGATAATGTTTATAGTGTAGATAATTTATATTATTTTATTGTATTTCGATAATATTTATAGTGTAGATAATTTATATTATTTTATTTATTTTTTTTTATTCAACACACATATTTTGTCATTATAAATAAACATATAGAAAGTAAACAAAACACATTAACTACTTACACCTCTTTTCAACTATATTAGGACCAACTTCTTCATATTCCTTTTTTGATATCCAAAGTTGATGAAATGTACCTAAACTTGCTAATATACTACCTCCTATCCAAGAAGAACAAGTTCTTTCTATAAAATTACCAGGAGCATGAATTCTTATCTTCATACCAGGAAGAGCTTGTGATAAATCATTATTTATTCTATTTGAAAATCCTTGTAATAAACTTGATCCACCAGTTACAACAATATTATTTGTAAGATGAGCTCTAGCATCAACATCACATGCCATTATACTATTTAAAATTAATTTACTTACACCTATAGAATCATCAGATACTAAAGATGGATATTGATTTTTCACTAATAATGGATTAAATAAACATTCTGTCATTTTAAATCTTTCATTTCCTATAATAAAATTATAACCATCAGGAAATTCAAATGGTCTTGATTGAAAATTTCCTGCTAAAACGGCTTCATTTGAATATGGAATTTCTAAAACTTGACAAACACTTTCTTTAAATTCTTTAACAACTCTTTCACGTTGAAATTCTTTTAATGATGGTTTAATTTTTGGAATATCTTTTAAAATTGCTTTTGATGGTTTTCTAGGTTCAACAGAAGTTTTTTTACTAACTTCATAATATAATGGAAAAGATGAATGTTCTTTTTGTAAAAAATCATTTACATTTTTACTAAGAAAATCACCTGCAAATGATGTACGAAGTGATCCTTTTTTTAATGCAATACCATCATAAACTGGACATGTACTAACAACAGAACTACCAACATCAACAACTAATGCAATAGCTTTACCACTAGCAAATGCTGTTGCTACTGAATCTTTAGCAATATAAAAAGCTGGTGTTTCCATTGTTTCTAATGCAATTTCTGTAAGTTTTTCACGATTTGATTGAGAATTCCAAACTGGTTCAGTAAATAAAATTGGATGTTCTTTTGGATCTGTTTGTAATCTATTACTAAGACCATAATCCCATATTTTTACAACCTCTTCAATGTCGGTGACTAAAAGTATTAATATTAATATTAATAATATTAATAAAAGTAATAATTTAATAACAATTTAATAAAATACATACTCTCGCCATCTGACATCGGACTATAAATATCAACATCTGGTTGAATTTTAAAAATTTCGTTATCCCCTACAGTAATTGTATCATCTTTATTTTTTGCATAATAAGTTGGAATTACGCATTTAGGTGCATCTTCACCAGCAAAACCAATTCTAGTCCATGAAGATCCAGTATCGATAACAAGGGCCGATATTTCGTCTACAGTGATAGTAATGATTATAATATAATATAATATAATTACAATATAATTATAATATAATTATAAATTATAATATAATTATAATAATAATTACAAATTACAATATAATTATAATTGTTAGTAAAACACAAAATAAACAAAAAATTAAACTTACCACCACCGTATACAGCAGAAACAGAATTATTACTCATTTTTATATAAAAAAAAAAAATTATAAATATTATAAATATTATAATAAAAAACCTCTTTTAATCCTGTTAAAATCAGTTATTTTTTTATTTTAGAGTCTTTTTTAAGATTTTACTTTTTTAAATTTCAAATTTCAAATTTATTTTTCTAAATTCTACGTTGCAACCAAGTGTTTCTATAGACCGAAACGATATTTATTTTACACTGATATTTAGAAAGCTATACTACTATACTACTATACTATACTACTATACTATACAGTATGTATAGTATAGTAGTATAGTGTGTATGTATAGTATGTATAGTATGTATAGTATGTATGTATAATATAGTATAGTGTATATAGTATGTGTAGTGTATATAGTATGTGTAGTGTATATAGTGTATATAGTATATATAGTATAATATGCTATAATATGCTATAATATGCTATAATATGCTATACTATGCTATACTATAATATAATATAATGCTATATAATGCTATATAATGCTATATAATGCTATATAATGCTATATAATGCTATATAATATGCTATATAATATGCTATATAATATGCTTTAATATGCTTTATTATGCTTTAATATGCTATATATAATATGCTATAATATGCTATAATATAATAATAATATACTATAATATAATATAATACTATAATATACTATACTATACTAAAATATAATATAATAATACAGTAAATAATAGAATAATAGAATAATATGCTATAATATAAAAAAATATACTATACATATAGTAGAGTTTATTATAACACATAACATATATAATATAATATAGTATAGTATAGTATAGTATAGTATAATCTATAGTATAATCTATAGTATAATAATATAGAATGTAATATATACATTATAATATAGTATAATAGTATATATAATATTATATAGTATAGTATAGTATAATATATAATATAATAATATAGTATAATAGTATAGTATAATATAGTATAGTATAGTATAGTATAGTATAGTATAATATAATACAATATAATATAATATAGTATAGTATAATAGTATAGTATAATAGTATAGTATAATAGTATAGTATAATAGTATAGTATAATAATATAGAATGTAATATATACATTATAATATAGTATAATAATATATATAATAATATAGTATAATAATATATATAATAATATAGTATAATAATATAGAATGTAATATAATAATATATAATATAATATAGTATAATAATATAGTATAATAATATAGTATAGTATGTATAGTATGTATAATATAGTATAGTGTATATAGTATAATAATATATATAATAATATAGTATAATAATATAGAATGTAATATATACAATATAGTATAGTATAGTATAGTATAATATAATATACTATAGTATACTATAATATAAATAAACATACTATACATATAGTATAGTATGTTATAATACATAATATAATATTGAATAATAAATAATATAAATAACATATACAATATATAGTATAGTATAATAATAATAGAACAATATAATATAATATGCTATATATAGTGTATGCTATAATATAAATAAAGATATACTATACATATAATGTAATATAATATAGTATAATATAGTATATATAACATATATAACATATATAATATATATAATATAATATAACATAACATAACATATCGTAATTCATACACATAATATAACTTAGTACACCATTAGATATTGTATATATATAAACTTCAGTGTTTTCATACAATATCTGTTATAGCTGTATATTATTAATCTAAATAAATCATGTGTTCTGTATAGTATTGATCTAAATAATCATGTGTTCTGTATAGTACATTATTATATACTATACTTTCTATGTAAAATACATGATTGTAGACATACTATATAACAATATATAGGTAATAAAATGCTTGCATATACAAATAATCATCATAAAAATTATAATCATAAGCGCTTTACTCAATTATATGTTACTTCTATAGTAATATCTAATACACTCACAATCTAAGCTTATAAACTCCAGAGTTGTAGTCAAGTTTGCCCTCCTCAATCATAGAGGCCAAGAAATCACGTAATTCATCTGTTGTTCTAGTATAAGGAGTTTCTTTGGGTACAAGCATTTTTAAGAAAGATTGTATTCTGTCTAAAGGCATACTTCCTAAATTAGTAAGCATACCAACAACATATGACCAAAATATTTTCATTTCTTCAGCAGCTTTCTCTTCTGATGATTGAATTGCTGTATTTAAACCATCATCCTCCATAATTTCTTGTTCTAAATTTTCTGATTTTTCTAAAATTATAAAATTCTCTGATTTTGGAGGTGATTCTTTTATTATTCCAGCTCTTATCCAATACGATAATACTTTAAAAGTTGAATCTTTAGATAATCCTATATAATTTGAAATTTCTTGTAAATTACCTTGCGAATTATTACCATTAAAAAAGTATATTATTGAAGCCTGCTCAGTTGATACTTTAAAATCTAATTTTCTATCATCTAGTTCCAATGTCAAATCCACTGATCCCATATTATTTATCCATTTAATATTACGACTTGGCTTTGCCTCTGAATATGCTTCTTCATATTCTTTCATTATATTTTTAATTTCCTGTGGTATATTAAATTTTTCTTCTTTAAATGTTGGCCAATATAATCTTGAAAGTATACTTGAATGAAAATGATTATTATTATTATTATTATCAATCTTACTATGTATATTGGTATCTAATCTTTTGCTTTCAATTATATCTTTAACCATTACATCAATATTAACTAACTCAGACTCACCAAATCTAAGTTTTAAAAGTTCTAATTTCATTTCCATTTTTGAAACATCATAGTTATCAAGTTCTAATAATCGATTTGCAAATACTATTGCAATTTCCCTTACAAAAACTTTTTTATTATCAAATAAACTAATTAAAGAATTAATTATATCACTTGATAAAGCCTTTTTATAATCTGGTGGAGCATCAATAGGGTCTGGAGTCCAGGATATATTATTAAAATCATCGTCATCAATATTTTCAACTTGCACTGTAGATTGCATTAATTCCTTTGATAATTCATCTAAATCTGATGAAGAAGAAGTTTCATTTAAAAGTCCATTAACTATTGTTGATACAGTATCATCCTTTTCTTGTAAATATTTCCTTATTGGTTTTGATACTTTTTCAAGTAAAACACCCCTTGGATCTAATAATTTAAAAGATTTAATTGTTGATATATATGCAGATATTATATCTGGAGTACTTGCACCAGCATGTAATAAACGTTTAAAACAAGAATTTTTAAAAGATAAAACTAACTCATTGCGTTGAGTTTTATTTCTTATACATTTTTTCAAATCAATTAAAGAAGGTATTGAGTATGGGAAATCTATTATTATATCAAATAATTTTTTTAAACGAATATTAAAAAGGGCATCCATACCATATAAAGTTAATGACTCAATAGATTCAGGTAACATATTATTAAAATAAGAAACAATTAATGGATATAAATTAAATTTAATCCAGTTATTTATTTTTGAAATACATGAATTTTTTAAATCATTAAAAAAATTCTCATAAACATATTCATTTATTCTTTTTATAATTATATTAGAAAAAATTTTAAAACACTTTAGTTTTAAACCATTATTAATTAAAATATTTGTAATTGTTAAAATTTTATCAAAATATTTTTTATTAACAAGTGCCAAGGAATAAATATTATTAAGAATTTCATCAAATTTTTTATTTAATAATGAAAATTTGATTAAAGATTTAAAATTTTCTTCAAATAAATTTTCTAAATTTAATGATAAATTTAAATATTTTAAAGGATAAAAATAAATATTTCTTGTTTCTTCAATAATCGAAACAATTCTTGATAATTCTATAATATTTTCATGTGATTTTTCATAAAATTTAATTTTTTTTAATTTTTTTAAAACATTTTTAAAAAAATCTTCACGAACAATATTAATATACCATGAGATTAATTTAAATTCCTGTTTATTTTGAATAAGAAATTCTAAACCTGATAAAATTTCACCACTTGGTTCATAATTTATTGTATTTAAATCCATCCATTCTGTTGTTATTTCCCATACATAATCTAATTGTGAATTATTTGAAAAATTTTCTGATGTTTTTTTAAAATATATTTTACTATCAAAGTCTGAAAAGACTGTTTTATAAAAATTGCTAGATTTTATATGATTATTCATTTGTTTTTCTAAATTTATTATATTTATTATATTATATATATTAAATCATAGTATTAAAAATTGTTTATTGTTTACTTAGAAATATAAATCTAGCAACCAAATTAAGCTAAATTAAAGGTGGCTAGAAGCGAGACTACGGTTAATAGAATATATAAATCATTTGATGGCTTTATGGTAAACTGTAATACAAAATAAAAATTTAATAAAACTAGCATTTATTTCTTATTTCTTATTTATTATTTATTATTTATTATTATTTGTTATTTACTATTTATTATTATTTATCATCTAAGTAACTTAATAAATGTAATATTCTCAATATTATAAACAAATGTAAATAAATATAAACACCGTAACATTTTTAATGATTTACTAAATAGAATTTAAAACCTAAATAGAATTTAAATAATTCCCATACGTAATATAAAACCTAAATAGAATTTAAATAATTCCCATACGTAATAAAGTATTATCAATCTATTATTTATTGAGAACTTAGCTTGTTAGAACTCCAACATTTTTAAAAAACATATACTATAAAAGTCCAAAATCTATTAATAATTATAACTTCAAATTAAATCATTTTAATGTTATTTATTTCCCTAATTTTCTATTTTTTTAATTCTGTTTAATTCTGTTTAATGCTTTTTTTTCTTTTTTAATAAACAGTGTATTTTAAGTTCTCTGGGTTTTCATAAACACAATATTTTTCCAAACATTTAGAACATTTTTCAGGCAAATTTTTAATCTCATCATCTTTCATTAATTTATGATTTATCATAGCACATGCAACACAAGTAGCCCAATCATCATTATCTTGTGTTTCTTTTTCAAAAGATACGCCAGCAAGACCATTCTGAATTAATAAATTGACTTCCTCATCATTAAATGAAGTTTCATCATCAGATGGCATTGTTATATTTCCAGTATAAAAACCATTTGGAATATGAATAAATAAAGGAGTATTAACTGCATCGCAGCCAAAAAAAATAGGCTCTAGTGCTGATTTATCATTAGAATTAAAATACCAATAAGGAAGTCGTGGAATTAAATTAGGTAACTTCATATTGTACAAATTCACAATTGCTTGATCAACTGCCTCGAGATTAGGTAAATTTCTTATGTCATCTCCTGTGTTATCAAATAAAAAAATCACATCAACTTCTCTCTCTGGCAAAACAAGTGAATTTAATGAAATACCTATCTTGCTTTCATCATAAGAGGTTGTGTAAAGATCTTTATAATTAAAAGAATTTTTATCCAGCTTAAAATAACTAGAGTTAGACAAAAGATTAAGTTTTTCATCTTTGATATCAAGCTCAAATAAAGATTTATCCAATTCAGTTTTCTTATAGTTTACTGGAGAATCACCTGAAGGAATATATAAATCTTTAATAAAACGAGTACTAGTAGAAGATGCAGCTCCCATTAAAAATGCTAAATTGTCAAACCTATCAATACAAACTTCTGTTTTCCCATTTGTATATGATCCAAAGTACGAAGTACTAAAAGATTTAGCAATTGATGGTTCCCATATTGTAATTCTATGAGGGTTCATTTCTAAAGGGAAATTAAAATATTCATATGAATCAAAACCATTTCTCTCAGCAAATGCACAATTTGCTATCATCAATGGATATGGCATATCAGCACTTTTAAATGCCTTTAAATCAGCAATATCTGAGAGAGTAAAACTATTTAAATTTTCATTTCTTTTTTTATCAAGCAATTGGAAGGATAATGCACGACCTAAAATATCAACAGGCGATACCGGAAATCCAGCATCATATTTTTCGCCAATTTCTTTACTGATCCTATTCCAATATTCTTTATTTCTATGCATATCTTCACCATAAGGAGTAATTAAATCATCTTTAAAATTAAAAATATCAGGAGAATCAAACAACTCAGTTACAATTGGAAAGCCATAAGCAATTAAAGCACCAATAAGCCAATTTCCCTCATTAGTTCCTGTAATGTATGTCGAAGCCTGCAATATACCAGATAGAGGATATTTTTCCCCCAATCTGTCATCTAAACCTAATAATTGACCAGCTCCAGTAAATAATGATCTATAACCTCCTCCTGAAAATGATAAGCCAATATTAAGTTTTTTATTATCAACAAAATCATTTAAATCCATTAAATCTTCACCAATAGTTCTTTTAAAAAATTTCAAAAGCGCATCATCAATTTTAGAACGACGTTTTCTAGTATATGCAAGTTCATTTTGAGAAATTTTTGCGGCTTCTTCTATTTTTTCATCTATCGGACATTCAATTATTCTTGGACTATATGAATTCTCTAATTCAATTATATTTCCATGTGACATTGGTGATTCTTTTTCTATTTTGTAATCGTCCGCAAAAAGAATTGCACCGTCATTTAATTCAAGCATATCTTCTGCATTCAACAAGTCATAGGTTTCTTCAGCTTTAGTAGAAATACCAAGAATTCCTGAAAGCAATGCCAAATTCAGGATTACAAACATACTTGAATTAAAAATTTTTCCTCTTAGGAATTTCATTAAGAATGATTTTAGTCGTAGTAAGGAAGACTATGGTACTGGGAAAAGCTTATTAATGGTCCTCTTTTCTCGATAAAGGCAAATTTGTTTTATTTTAAAGTTTAGACTCTTGACCTCAAGATTATTTTTAAACTATTAGTAAAAAAATCATACTAATCATGTCTTTATATTTTCTTTTTATAAAAACTTATTGAAACTCTATCCATAAAACTCATTCTTGCGTTAATTAATACACTATAAAATAGGAAATTTGAAAGCAAGTTTCAATTGTATAAATGCCATTTTGAAATCGTATTTACTTTGAAACTAGTATATTAAAAATAAACAACACATAAGTTTTTAAACACTAATAAAATCTCTATTTTGAGATCGTATTAAATAAATCTTGGAATTGAAAAGAAAAAAAAAAAATATACGAAAGGATAGGGTATGTTCAAGCTTAAGAAAATATTAACTCATCCAATTAAATGTTTTTATAAAAATAGACCCTTGATTCCATGTATTACCTTCTTATCTATCAACTATTAAACTGTTTTTCTTACCAAAGAGAATGAACTTTTATTTTTAGCTCATCTTTCATTGAAACTATTTTATTAAAAAAGATATAATCTTTCTAATGTTCTAATAATAGTTTTTGCTATATATTGATATTAGTTTCTAAAAATAAATTTTATTTATAATTTAGCAAGACGTTATATAATTGTCCTGTTGTCAAACGATGTTGCTAAAATTTAATTAAAGTTTTCACAAATTGTCAAAATGCTCTGTTGCAATTAACTATTTTTTTAAAAAATTAAGATTTTTGGTCAGACAGAATTAGTTTTTTTTTTTAGAAAACATTTTAATGAAAAATTTAGAATTTATAACTTGAACTATTTTTTATTTTCTTTATATCATTTTATTTTATTTTTTTCTTTTTTTTCTTTTACTATATTAAGCTTCATTTCTAATATTATAAATAATAGATATTTTCCTTGTTATTTACTTCACGTCACTTATAATCATTGAAGTTTAATATTTTCAGAAAAAGTATATGTAAGAAACAAATTAAAAAATGTTTATTAAATGCAGAATTTTTTAAAAAAAATTTAAGTGTGTAATGAGAAATAAATATTTGGCATGAATTAAACGTAATTATAGATTTTTCAATTGAGTTCATGCTTTTAAAATTTATTTCTATTCAATTAAATATCAATCAATGTGAATGCTTTATCATTTATGGAATAAATATTCTAAAATAAGCACATTTACTTGTCAATCTGTCATGTATTATGATTTCAGAATTATTATTCTTAATATAATATCGTCAAATTTTAAAAAAGTTAAAGACGATTGTTCCGGTTTCGCCTTTTATCTCCATTTTTTTTTTTTTTTTTTTTTTTTTTTATATATTTTCAGAAGTGATAGAATAATTCGTCAAAATGTATTCCTTGCAACAAATATACTCTAACTTTAAAATAAAATATTTTTAGTAAATAAACAAGGTAGTATCACAACCGTTGATCTAAATAATATAAAAAAAGTAGAAAAAACAACATAATTGAGTGAAACAATTTAGTTATTCAATACCAAAAGAGTTTTTATGCTTAATAAAGACAATTCATTTTTAAAATAGTTAAAATTTAAACATTCATTTTGAAGTTCTTCAGTAGCATAAAAAGTTGATATCATATTTTCATCTAAATGTTATTTAGTAAATATTTTGTTTTAAGTTATTTTTCAAAAAGCAAAAAATCATGTCAATTTGAAGTTTAAAAATTTTTTATTAAATAAACCTTCAATCAGTTAGATCATTTAATGTAAAAATAATGTTCTAATTCAGTTTAAATGTATAAAATACTAATTTTCAAGTTTTAGTACACGTTCTATGTTATAGAAAATAAACGTTTTATTAAATAATTGTATCTCATGTTTTTTTGCTTATATTTTAATTATAATTGTTTCTCATGCATTTATGTTTTTTTTTCTTAATACTTGAAACAACTTGAAAATCAAAAAGTAAAAAGCTGTCATGGATATAAATAAATGTAGATACACCTATTAATGCAAACATCCATGGCATAAATACGTTTGACATATGTACGTATTATTATACAACTATAAAAATTGTATTCTACTTTAATATAAATTTTATTGAAAAAATTATTATACTTTGCCTATTAAAAAAATAGGTTGAAAAAAATCAACTTTTAAAAACACACTTCGATATTTTAAAAAATATTATATTAGTTTAAAAATATTATATTAGTTTAAAAAAATTTAATTAATTTTTTAAAACTACTCAAAATATATTGATTCTTTAAAATTAAATTTTAAAAAAAAGGTTTTCTCAACCTATTTGAAAGTTTGATAAAAAAATACTTTTTTTAGAAAAAAAAGCAACATCAAATAATCTTGATAAGCTCGATTCATTTTTATAAAAATATATAAACTTAGATAATCATTTAAAGAGCATCGCTAATTCTTCAAATCATTTTTTTATGAATATAGCTTAAATAAAGTTGTCAAAAAAATAAAACTCTTATGGAAAGATTTTCTTCTAATATTTTACTGAAATTTCTGTAATTAAACCTTCTCATTTATTTATTTTAGTTTTTTTATTATTATGAGCTAATGTATTTTAAGTAAAAATTATCTTTGCACCGTAGTTACCCTAGAAGTGGAAAACCGTCCAAATAAGTTAAGAGATTGAAAAATAAAATTTAAACGTAAACCAACGTAATAAAAATAATAAATAATCAAATGGAAAACAATTATATAATAGTAATCGCTATACCTGATGACTAATCAACCAATTTTATTATCAATTTTCGTGAGTTTGGATTTCTGGCAAAAACAAAGTGTGCCTTGAAAAACAGAAAGAAAGCAACAAAAGAAGGAAAAATACATGCAGCAATTAAAGAATATAAAAATGGTGCTAAAAAGCTTGATTTAAAACTCTTGGTAAAAAAATATGATGTATCAAAAACGACATTATATACAAGACATAAAAATTTAAAACCTAAGCGGGATGCACTCAAAAACTTTTGAAAACTGGATAAATAAATAGAAAGCAGTTATAATTCATGATAAAATCAAAAAAGAAAACATTTACAATATGGATGAAACTGAGTTCCGTCCACGGGCATAATGTGCCGCAGAAGTAGTGTTTAAAAATAAACTATTTTGCAAAGGCCAACCAAAGCACAACATCACTGCTATCGATTGAATGTGTTCTGAGCATAAATTTGCAATCTTACATTATTATCTTTAATAAGTTTTCTAAGTCTGACGATAGGTTTTTTTATTAACGATTGGATGTTTAATGCAACTAAGAAAGGTTGGACAAATTATGATGTATGCAGGGATTGGATCGTGAATATCCTTGAAAAATATACAAAAAATTAAAGTAAATAAATAAAATATTCATTATTAAGTTTTTTTTTTTTTTTTTTTTTTGAATTTATTGGACTTTAAAAAATCATAAAATCATAAAAATTACAATTTCGCATACTACAAATAAGATAGAACATACAAGAAAATATCAAAAAAAATAAACAAATTATATTAATTATCATGCTATATAGAGTAAAAAAAAATATATATATATAAATTTAAGAAATGTATTTTTTATAAATGTAGTGAAAGTGTTCATTACCTGTATTTTAAGAAGATTTTTAAAAAAAAAATTCAAAGTGGCAACCTTATTAGACCCCTAAATTTTAATTTTAATTTTTTTTTATTACTTAGTCATCTACCCTTATTCCTCATTTCGTTTAGGATAAAAAATTAAATAGGAAATAAATTTCCCTATTTTGAATACGTATTGCCACAGTAACATATAGAAATATAAAAATAGACATCTATTTTTATATTTTATTTAATAGAAATAATAAATTTTTTTCACAATTGAAATTAGTTTTTTTTTTTATATGATTTTAAATTTTACTCATTTTAATTTATAAAATTTTTACGAAAAAATATTAATTGTATACAGTAAATTGTTAAAATAACACATACAATCGATTACATAGTAATCGATTGTATTTGGATTATTTTTTATCCTAGCTCTATTGAGAATTATGGGAAAAACAATTGATTTTTCGTTTGTAGTATATTTTACATCAAGTATATATAAATATAAGAAATCAATTTATTTTGGTTTTGCAGCTGGTGATTATTAATACATATATTAAAATAAAGGGTCAGATTATAACTATTGTTGTTATAATACAAAAGTCCCTAAATATATTTAAACAATGCAGTACGTCGTTTCGCTTTTTCGTTCTTTTTCATAGAAACATTATTTTTTTACCACATTTAAGTATATGTATATATTTATGTTATTATATATTTGTATAATATAATGCAGATAATGCTAATATATTTATCTATTATCTATTCGTTACTTTTATTGATTTATTTACTTAGTTCTTTACCTGATTATTTATATTAACCCTTTATTATTTAATTTATGTTCATATAAAATCAATATGAACTTAGGGTTGTATTAATTTAGTAACTGGAAATTGTAAATCGTTATTCTCCAACAAAAGTTAATATAATTGTTAAAGGGCTTCTTGTATTTTAAAAACTCATACTTAATATATTAAAATTAACTAGTAATAAAAATAAGACAGTAGTACTATAAGTAATCTTTATTTAAGTTCTATAAATATAACATAGTAAGTTATTTTTTATTTTTCTTTTCATGGATTATAAAAACGATTAATATATTAAAAATGATAATAATAGATATTTTAAATCTTTATATAATAGTTTTAAAAATATATATTTTGCGAGCATTAACTAATTAGATAGTAATTTTATTAACGGTCCCATTTACATATTTATAGTATAATAATATTATAATATAGCGAATATTAGAAAAAATAAATCTAAAAATGGAAATTGAATTGGAAAAATGAAAAAAAAAAAAATATTTCAAATATATTGGGAAATATTATTGTTCAT
>JAJLXO010000188.1:52769-76885 GCA_030571375.1 Botryozyma mucatilis | reverse complement strand
TTATTGATGTTAAGTATACATACACCTATTTGCAACATAGCAACTTTGTTGTTATACAAATAAGTATGGTTGCCATGGAAGCGATATTTTCTTGAACCGCATGCGGTTCCAAAAAAAAAAAATTTATTTTTCGAAACCGCATGCGGTTAACCGCATGCGGTTCCGAACCGCGCAGAACCGCATTTGCAGAGCCCTGATTGTAAGTAATTGCAAGTTATTTTAAGTAATTATACTTAATTGTCCTTTTAAAGAGTAGGGTTATTGTTAATTTGTAGGCGAAAAGAAGCAAAGTGCATATTTATATGATGTATATGAATATATGTTTATGCATATACATATACATATAATATACATATGCATACAATATAAATATATCATATAAAATATATCATATATGTATATTTATTAAATCTTTATATTATATATATATAACATATACATACATATATAATTACGTATACACATACAAATAGACGACACACATATATACTCATACACATACATATACATATACACATACATATACTCATACACATACACATACACATACACATACACATACACATACAAACAATCACATGTTTATTCCAACAAACTATACCTATATAATCCAATATAGATAATTTGATAAAACACCATTGTACATAATATAAAAAACTAGTCATACATAGATTTATATATACATATGTTTATATGTACATATATATATATACACGCATTTAAGATTGGGTAAATTTGTAATACAAATAATTATTATAGATCTAATTAGTAACTTGCCATGTTGAAACTAAAAAACCATGCAATGTAGATAAATACAAGCTAGTATAGTATATGTATTATAATATTATATTATAACATATATAATTTAACATAGCTACTAATACTATATTATAACATACATACTTATACTATATTATAAATATTGAAATAAATATTAAAAAAAAAAATATTAAATAGAAAATTAAAACTATAACAAATAATTAAGCTGCAGAATAATTAAGACGGAAAATATCATTAAAAACATAAAAAGAATCGCCATCCTTTTTCAATTGAAAAACTTGAGAATAACGTTGTGGATTTTGTTCTTCATCTATAAGTAAATCACCAGTAACCATTACAAGGACACTACTTCCATCTGGAGAAGCTGGTTGTGCATCAAGTGTAGAAATTCTATGTGCAACTTTTTGAAATGGAAGTGAAACAAGTTTTTCAACAATGTTAGCTGATCCTTGAAGTTGAGATGTTTCAAATGTGAGCATTGAATTTTCACGCTGTAAAATAAATTAGTAATTATAATAATTATAAACAATTTGTATTTAATAAAATTTAAAATAAAATTATTTTATTTTAAAAATCTAAACATACATATAGATTTCCTAAACTAGATCGATTATTATCAAATGTTTGATAATAAAAGGTTGTAAATTGTTCTAAAGAATAAATTAGTTAATTATATTTAATTAAATTATATTTAAAAGTCTTACGAGCAAGAGTATCATAATCCACTATTATTATAAATTGTTAGTACAAAAAAAAAAAAAAAAAAAAAAAAAAAAAAAAAAAAAAAAAAAAAAAAAAAAAAAAAAAAAAAAAAAAATCACAAAACAATAATAAACTATCACTCACATGAAGCCATTATGTATATTTTTAATATTTATAAATTAATTATATTAATTTAGTACACAACAATCTAAATTCAATTCAATTTAATCTAAAATAAATTTGATTTATTAACTATTTCTTAATAAGTCTATTTAAAAATGAATATAATGCTTAACTTTTGTACTATATAATTTGCAAAATCTATATTCAAAAAAATAAAAAAAAAAATGCAATTGTTATAACAACCAATTTTTTTTGATATTGGAAATAGTATATTATCGGTTTCTATGACACTGTTTTATTTTATTTAAGTTATTTATACTTCCCCAAAATCCCTCTTCAGGTACATTTTGTCTTGTCAATTATAAGCAATATTTATAATTTTTAATTTATTTGATATTATTTTAACTTGCGAGTTATTGGCTTATTTAATTGTCCATGTAAGTTTTTTTTTTTTTTTTTTTTTTTTTTTTTTTTTTTTTTTTTTTTTTTTTTTTTTTTTTTTTTTTTTTTTTTTTTAGTTATATTATAGATAACGCAAACTATCAATTGTGTAAACTTATATTTTTATCAAATAATAAACATTAAGATAATTTTAATAATTTGTAGACAAGTTTATAATAATTTATAATAATTTATAATACTTTGTATATAAAATACTAATTTAACCATTTTTTAGAATTAATAAAAAGACTTGGTTTTTTTTGAGGAAAAAAACTAAAAATACAAACATAAAGCAACGAGATTTTATTAGTAAATAAGAAAAACAAAAACGAAATTCATCTTGATGAAGCTTTTTTTTTTTTTTTTCAATTATAAAATTATTATTATTATAACAACGATTTTGATTGTATCGTTAAATAATTAATAATTACTAAAGGCTGTGATATAAAGATTATAAACTACTAATTTAATTAATTTAATTAATTTATTTGTAGCACAGAATAAACTTTAATACTTGAAATACTCTAACCATGACCTTTGTTTTTTACCATTTTAAGTCGGTTTTAATTAAATTAGTTGTACATTTGGTTGTTACATAGAATTATTTATATAAAATTTGCTTAATTAAATCAGCAACTACAAATGATACAAGATAATAAAAATAAATCTTTTAAATGTTCTGAATGTGATCAAATATTTACCAGATCTGAACATCTTACAAGACATTATAGAAAACATACTAATCCTCATGATAAATTTTATTGTCCGGAATGTTCTAAAGGTTATTCTCGTAAAGATGTCTTGAAAAGACATATAATTTCTGTTCATCAAGCACCTCCTCGTCAAAAGAGATCAAAAAGAAAATCTTGTCTTAGATGTATATCCTTTAAAATTAAATGTTCTGGAGGTGAACAATGTGATTCTTGCACTAAACGTGATTTAACTTGTTATTATAATTTAGACGACTTTCCTTCCAACTCGTGTATTAACAATAATAATAGTGCCGATGCTGATGCTCGTATTGATAACAATTGGGTTCATTATCAAGAGGATTCTTCCGATACAACCCCTTTACAACTTCTATCTTCTGTTTCAGTTTTTGCATCTCAACAAGATACTTCTTCTAATATTGAAAATGAATTATCTTTAAATTCTGCTTTAATTGTCAATAGCAATAATAATAGCAATAATAATAACAATAATAATAATAATAATAATAATAATAATAATAATAATAAGAATAATAATAATAATAATAATAACAATAACAATAACAATAACAATAACAATAACAATAACAAAAACAATAACAATAACAATAACAATAACAATAACAATAATAACAATAATAACACCAACAGCCATGTTAACTCTGTCGATACGCAGCTTTCATTTGATTCTCAGATAATTCTAAATCAATCTCCTGGCTCAAAAAACCGTGTCTCCTTTGCAGACGAAATTTCTACTCAGCAAAGCTATAATAATTTTAGGGAATCTGACGAATGGATTTTAGACCCAAGTATATTTGACGTAGATTGGCTTCGTATGGAGTTAAATAATGATCAATTTGAATCTTCTACGTTTTCTAATTCAAACTTTTTTCTCACGGAATCTAACACTACCTCCTCCTTATCCACTTCATTAAATGATGAAATTCAAGAAAAATCATTAGAAGCTTACCAACCATTAAATATGTTTGAAAACACGTCTAATAATTTTATAAATTTTAATAAATCTAATTATCAGAATTTTACTTTTTCAGACAGTCACACCCCCAACTTATCATATTTTTCTAATAAAAAAGATCCAACTTCTGCTATGCAGAATGTGCATATAGATCAAAGTGAAACCCAAAACCAAAATCAAAATCCCAGTCAAAAAACAAATACTCTAAGAATCAACAAAACGAACGAAAAACAAGTTCTACCAAATACCTTTAGGGTTTCTGAAGAATTTTTAAACATTTCTCCTAATTCATCTGCAAACACTTTTATTCGGTTAGAAAACAATACTCCCATTGTATCTTATTCTAATTCTGCTACTTCTTCGCTAGATTTGAAAAATAATTTTTCAAATTCATTTTCATCCTCACCGTTTTCTTATTCGGTTCCAAAGTCTAATGATTCTGATTCCGCAAAACAAATTCATAACTCTCTTACAAAAATTTCAGATTTTTCAAACTCAACATCTTATACATATCCAATTTCTAATTCTCATTGCTCATCACCCAATACTTTGCTGAAAGATCAAACTGAAGATTTTTTAGCAATGTTCTCATTTAATGGAAAAACGTTACCAGAAGGCCCAGTTAAGTATAAAAACGAAAGTATATCTATTAGTCCTGCAGCTTACACATGGAAACAGCCTTCATTGAAAACTTCTACAAAAACATTTTTTAATTCCTTTCCAGATACCAAAGATGAAGAATCTAATCATGATAGTGATAATATGTCATTTTTATCCAATATTATGCAAGTACCTACTAACACTAGTAATAAAGTTCCCATATTGGAAGAAAATTATTCTTTGCGAAAGGAATCTACAAATTCTTATACAAGTTCACAATTAGACTTAAATTTCAAAAACTTTAATATTCCACCTCCCATGCCTTATCATACTAAAAAAGTACTTCGGTCACATTCTATTCATAGAAAAAAAATTCATTATAATTCAAATATGCAGTTTAGTGTACCATCCGAACAAAGTTTAAATAACAGTTTATTTTCTAATAAATTAAGCAATAATCAAAATTCAGATAAACATAATAAGGAAGTGACATTTGAAAATCGAAATCTTTTCCCCTTAACTAGTTTTAACTTGGGTGCTTCCAAAGAGAATATCAAGCACATTTCATCTTTTCCTTCTATGATGAATAAAAATGAAGAAAACTTGGATGTGGATTCAGATCTGTCTTCAGATAAAAACTTTAAGTCTTTCACATCTTCTGTTTCTTGGCCTACAATTCCCAGAACAACTACCAGTCATGAAGAGAAGCATATGACTTTGCTTCCTCTTTCTTTAGTTTTATCTGAAAATGGTACAGAAGGTGCAACTTCAAATGCAATTAAGCATCGATTATCTAAATTAAGGTCGACAACTAACATGCCCCATGATCAGAAAACAAGCCCTAAAAAATTAAATGATCCAAGATTAAAAAATGATAAGAATCTTGAAGATAAATCCCAAAATTTTAAGCTTCATAATGTATCTTGTATCCCTCCTGAAATAAATGAGAAATATGAAGAAAGCAATGATGAAATTAAATTTGGATCTGATAAAACTAATAAAGAAAAACATGGTATTACAACTATTTCAAATGAAACTTATAAAGAATCTAGTGGTAGAAATATTGTTGACGAAGAAGCAAGAAGAAAGGTGATGAATAACTTAAATATTCCTTATTATAAACCACCCTATGACCTTGTTGATATTGAGAAATTTCCTGAAGCATGGATAATGACAGATTTTTTGGATTGCTACTTCATATATTTTCACCCTATAGTACCTCTAATTCATAAAGCAACATTTTCTACACAGACTTGCCCTCCTATTTTACTTTCAACCATTATTTCAATAGGTGCAACATATTCTTCTATGAAGGGTGCACAGCCATTTGCAGATACTCTTTCGGAATTATGTAAGCGTTCATTAATGTGGCTTGGGACGCATGACACTTCATATTTAAGAACGGAATACATAATAATGGCTTTAAGTTTGCAAAGTATTTATGCATTTGGTTCAGGTAACAGTAGATTGTATGAGGAAGCAGAAACTGACAGATCTTTTTTGGTCACTAATGCTAGATCTTGCCATCTTTTTTCCAAAACACGGTTGGTAGAGGATCAATTTGAATGGGGTGGGCCAGAACTTAAAAAAGCTGAAAACAAAGATTTACTTGAAGAAGCCTGGCATGCTTGGATAGCTGAAGAAACAGCACGAAGAATAGCATGGTCAATTTTTGAATATGATTTTGGGCTATCCTCTTTATCTTCTCATCGTGCTGTTACGTCTCTTAATGATTTGGGACTTTATCTTCCTTGTAATGAAGAACTCTGGGAAGCCACGTCTGCTGAAGAATGGGCGAATCTTTTTGATCCAAACGAAGGCCCAAAAAAATCTTTGCAAGTTTATGCAGTTTTGAGAATTATTCTACGTTTTTTTGGACCAGAAAATGTGACCATACCTATTCCAGGAATCCAAAATATTGCTAATATGCCTATCTTGGAGTCTGAAAATAAAAAGTCAGAAGTTTCACTTGAAAAAAATTCTGAAGAATTAAGATCATTTATACGTACTATTCCTGCTTGGAGTAGAAGATTGTGTATTCAAGTGTTAGGGAGAATTATATGGGATATTCGGGAACTTGAGGATTCGGTTATTCCCAAGATTCTTTCTCCAATGCGCAGTTTATTTACTCCAGCGGTGGATTCGATTTTAAAGACAATAGATGCTATTATTCATACTTGCGATCTTGTCTCTCCTAATCCAGACGGAGCTTATCTCGATGATCATTTGAACCCAGAAGAGATAAAAATAAATAGACAACGAAGTGCTGTTCGTATACGCGAGTTAAGAAATCTTGCACATGTACATCATTCATTATCTAGTCATATTGGTCATTATGCGCATGTTTATTCTACTCGTGACGTACTTGATCTTCTCACGGTTTTAGTACAATATAATCTTGTAGACAGGCAGAGAGCTGCTGATTCATTACGAACTATGTTTGCAGCAGATGTTAAACAAACGAGAAATTTGGCCTGGCATGCGGCTCAGGTTGTTGGATTGTCGTTACGCTATCCATCACATGCTCCGAGTTCAGTTATGCGAGTTTTTATGTCTAATATGTTTTTATATGCATTTTCCATGTATTCCCAAGATAAACTGTTGGCCTCTAAATTCTACTTAGATAAAGGTAATTTCGCTGATAAGGATATTCATAATTTTGTTTATACAAATAGTCAAGATATAAATTGGTATGATATTAAATATGAAAAACTTGATGTAAATGGAAATTATGCGGAAGAATGGAAAGAAAATGGTGGTCCTATAGGTATTGACCAAGTAGAAAACATTTTTGTTTCGGATGGACCTCAAAAAATTCTTGAGCTAGCATATAAATCATTATCAACAGGTAAACTATGGGGATTGACAAAAAAATTCAGACATATTATTTTATCAATTCATAAACGAGATTTTTCAGATTAGTGGAAAATAAACAGTAATAATATTGTTTTGCTATTTTTTAGTGTTTTGATTAATTTATCTATTTAATGATATGGACTTAGCTTTTTAGCGATTACAATGCTTAGATTATTATATTATGTATTCTCTTAACATTTAACATTAAATTTTTTTTTTTTTTTTTTAAAAAAAAAAAAAACGATTATATTTAAATCTTATAAAAAAAATTCTTATTTTTTTCAAGCACATCACGATAAAAAAAAAAACAAGTGGGTCAAGTATAAAATAAATTGAAACGTAATTATTAAATTTTTACCTATACAATATAATAAATTACATTCTTTATTTGATAACTTAACTAAATTTGATTTTTAAAAAGTAAATAATTCACTTTTGTTTAAGTTTTTTTACAAAAAAAAAAATAGTTAAAATCAACCACATTGTTTGCGGGGAAAAAAATTCGAGTCATGATTACAAAAATTAAAATAGCATTAAATTGATGAATACTTATTCTTTGATCAGGATTCTTTAGATAAAATTTTAAGTAAGCACCAGAGAGATACATAAATCTTAAAAATAAAAATCAATTTTCTTTTATTTTTCAAGCGAATTTGAATTCATTGTATCTATTGAGGCATTAGAAAATTGAAAAGAATCTGGATAAAAAAAAAAGGATGAATTAGATGTTTGTGTAGATAAAGGAAGGTGATGTAAAGATTGTGAAGATCCTTGAACCTCTGGTGAATTAAAAGAATTTAGTTTGGTATCAGAATGTGAATTCAAATTCGTTTTTTGTCCGCTCAAAATGTTAAATAGCAGTGTTTTAGATTGGTTTGTTAAAAGGCCGCATAACTGCTCCACAGAATGAAGTTGCATATCATTTAAAGCTTGAGCAATAATTTGAGAATACACTTCCGAACCTTCGATTTTTCCATCTATTCCACCATTTTCAGCAAGCAAATCTTCATTTTCTCCATCATTAGAACTATTATCCTTCATTTTCTTGTTATCTGTTTCAGTATTTTCGCAATTAAGCATTGCAGTTTGAGAATTTTGTAAATAAGCCGTGTCATGATTAGAAGAGTTGTGTGAAGTGTAAAGATTAACTTGTGCATTGTTTAAATCTTTATTCGAATTATAAACTCGAAAATAGTGTTCCTGTTGGTTTCTTAATTTTTGATTTTGCATTTCTAACTGCTTTTGAATTTGCAGTTGATTTTCAAGCTGGCTTTTAATATGTGATTGCATTGATAGAATACTATTTGATACTTTACTTAGCAACTCATTTTTAAATTTTTCAATAGACGCATCAATATATCTAGTGTTTGCATATATAGCTTGTTGTATCTGACGCATTGAACTTTCAAATATTGAGTCGCACTTCATATTGAGTTCTTTAACACCTACATCAGTTGTAGAATATTTGCTTCTATTTTCCATACTACCATTAACGCTTTTATTTTCGTTAGATGTATTAATATAATCCTTAGTAGTATTAAGCACATCATTAACTTTTATTTCTAAATTATTCAAAGATGGATTAAATGAGTTCGATTCTTGAGATAGTTGAGTATCTTTAGTTGAAAATAATGCGCTCTGGCCGTCTGAATTTATACATAAGCTATCGTCATTGTCTTGCATATCTGCAGTGCCATCACTATTATCATTTTCATTTGTAATTTCATTGTTTCCGCTGTCATTTTTCTCTTCAGAGGGTGATACCGTTGTATCGCGAACTTGTGAGTGAAGTATCGGATGAGATGAAATTACATTTTGTAATTTTTGATAATTTTCATTTGAACCTACTCTCTGAAATAGTTCAGGTGAACTAGAAGAATCAATTATTTGTGAAGATTGTGGTATTGGCAATCTCAATAATTCAGATGAAAGATCTGTTGCGGATTCGTTCTTGAACTCTGCAGCACAAGAACTGGAACTAAGTTCCGGGTTGTGAATAGATTCCATCTGAGTATGCTGGTTAAAATTAACTTCCTTGCAAGATGTCTTTAAAACGGTATTCTCATTAAAAATCTGATCTTGATTTTGAATCTCGCTTGGAGAAGGCGTATATTTTTCCACACTGTTTGCTTGTATTTCTTGTTTATCATTCTTAGTTTGACTTTGAGTTAAAGAATGCGCAGAAATTAAATTTGCTGCCACAGGTGTTAATGAAGGATCATGAGTAGAAGCTGAATGCGCAGTATATGATTTATCATAGAAATTTTGTTGCTTCTGTGAATTTCCAGCTAATTTGTTATCTGGCAGAAGGGAAAAGGGGATTACTTCAGTAGTAGTGTTAGAGCAACTCGCAGTATACATTGCATGGCAATGATCTTTAATAATTTGTTTTTGGTCAGCCATAAATTCTAAATATTCCGTAGAATTAAAAACATGGTTATCAAATAAAGAGGGAATGAGTTCTTTAAAAACGAAGGCATCTTGAAGTAGAATTATACGCATATTTTTGAAAAAATTAATCACATCTACAGTTTTTTTAATATAATTTGACCATATACGCTTATCATGTGATTCAGCTCCTGGAAGAATAACACATGGTTCTATCTCTTTATTTGAGTTTGAAAATGACAATAAAGATGGGGAACAAGAAGAATGGTTTATTATGGATTGAATGAAATCTTGTTTTGGAGGTCTGGACTTATTAGACATGTTTGTATTTGAGATTTTAGACGTTTGAGAGTGAGGATCACTTATCGTGTTTAGATAATCTTCATGATTGTAATTCACTTTAGAATCGGGTGTTTCTTTAGCTTGATTCCTATTATTTTTCGTTTCAGATTCCAATGTTACTTCATTTTTTACCTCAGAGTTTTCAATGATTAGACCTGTCCCTTCTTCAAAGGTTACATTATTTTGATTCTCTGAAATATCATTGTTTCGTTGGGTGTAATTAATATCCATATTATTAGTTTTTTTATTCTCAATTGATACATCGGGTTTACCAATTACTTTCTCTTCATTGTGGCTTACACAGTTTAACTTTTGCCTCTTTGGCTCAGAATTCATATTTACTTTATCTTGGTTAGCATTATCAGTAGATCTATTATTAGCTATACCTAACTCGTTAAATGTACTTTTATGACTGTATAATGCCTGGTTTTCTTCATGTTGGCGTTTGCAATTGAAGCTTATTGTCTGTTCTTCGCTTAGTTCTTTTTCCTTTCTTGTTCTTTCAGCTAAATCATCTATGACTAAGGCCCCATTCTCTTCTGAAAGATAGTTATTCATTTCATTTAAGATTGCCATTTCTGGTTTCATAAGACTGCGCAGCGATTCTCCTCCATCTTTCGCAATTAAATCTATTGCATCTACCCACTTATTTATCGAAGGGAAAATTTTTCGTTGTAGAGATTCCGGTGGGATAAGTTGCGCGCGAGAAACACAAACTAGTCCCCCTGCATCATCAGGTGTTGGAGGGTCATGTTTCAAAATCGGTAAGCCAGCTTGAACTCTTACAACAGGCAGTGGAGAAAATTTATGAACCGAATTGGATAATTCTTGGAAAGATTGAGCATTAAAAGAAGATTTGAAACCTGGTTGCTTATAGATCAAATCTACTAAATAATACTTAGATATCATAGATGGAGAAATTCCAGACTCTAAGCAATATTTTGCTGCGGAATCTCTGACTAAAGCTGTAGATTGAACTCGCGAAGCTGACAACAATCGACGTAGTTCACGATTATAAGCAATCGAATAAGGAGAAGTTCTATATTTATTATCTACTGTGAAAAGCTTATCAAAATACCAAGACTTAAGAGAAGCAAAGCTGGGCATAGAAATAGCTTGAAAGTGATCATACATATACAGGGCAAGTAAACCTATTGTACATAGCAAAGGATTCTGGTGTCGCATAATACAGTTAAAATGAATTTCGCGAACTTCTTTATTTCTATTTTTAACATTTTCATTAATTTTTGTAGAAGTAACATAAGATGATTTTTGAGCTTCGTTAATACTCGGCGTTGAAGAAAAGATATTTTGATTGGGATTGGTTATTAATATAGGAGATTTCAAGTAAGCTTGAGAAGATTTATCCGTTGATGAAGGGTTAGGTAAATTATTCATAGAGTTCAAAGATGGGGATTGTAAATTTCCTGTTGAAGGAGATGAAAATTTGAAGGAAGATAAAGGAGCTTCGGTATTTGAATGGTTCGAACTCAAGGGGTATTGATCTTTGTCATTTGCATTGCCAAGCGATGTTTTAGTATTATCAGATGAATTGTTTCGGGGGTGATATTTATAGTTAGACATCAAGAAAAGACACACTGGACCTGAAGCACGCGACATTATTCCAGATAAAGTGTTAAAGCTTGTGAGCTCCTCCAGCGATGGGAAAAATAAGTCAGATAGCTCGATTTCACGAATAGATTCTGAACTCATTAGTAAATTATGTTGTAACAATAAAGCAGCTGGTGTTCTAGTATTTGAGTTAACACTAAGAGATGTATTAATAATTCTTTCTAAACCAATTAAATTATAAACTGGAACGGAATTCAAAGAAGAATAATTAAATGGTAATGGGCTAGCAGAGATTGTGCTATTTGATGTTAATGATGATGACGAAGAAGAAAAAGATGATGATGAAGAGGAAGAAGACGATGATGATATTAATGAGGGAGAAAAGTAGCTTGCACCTGATGAAGAAATGTGATTTGCATTTGAAGAATGTGAGCTTACTGGTGAACTATTAGAAGGCAAGCTTATCTTGAGAGCGTTATTTCTTGAGTTAAAAGATGTGGAATACAAATTATTATCTTTAATAAGAGGTAAAGATGGTGAAGTACTCGTTGAATTGCTTTGTTTCCTTTTATAATATCCTGTACTACGGGCTATATCGTTTAAAAATTTAGCTACTTCTCCGGTTCTTGGCTTATTTTCTGGTACGTTTTCATTGGCATCTAATTGTTGCAAAAACAGATCATTTAATGCAGATACAATTCCATTATAAGTTGAATACGAAGCTACTCTATGGTGCTTTTTAAGTTCATCAAGAGCTAAAGGTTCTGCAGGTCTTGTAGATGGAAGCACGTATTCCGTTCCATACCTTTGTATATCAATTAAATAAGAAAAAACTTTTTCTGGAGAAACAAAGGCATGATATGGTTCATCAGGGTATACTTCAGATGACCAAATTGTAAATTTATTTTGGTAACCTATATAAGTTTTTGAAGTTTTTATAGGGCGAACTTGTCTTGAGATGATTGGCATAAAGCTTTGGAAAGTGCCATTATTTTTTTGAATTAAAGGAGATTTTTGTTGTGGATATGAAGAAGTATCATTTAAGGTAGGCTGTGAAATAGAATTTTTTTTTGAAATGGGTGATATGGGATTATAACAATGTTTTTGAATGTCTGCTCGATTTTCTTCTAAAGTTGATAAAGACGTAGGATATTTAGAATATAAAAGAGAATTAGATGAGAAATCATTTAAAGGTGAAATTGAATTTTTAAAATTATTATTGTTGTAGATATTTTCTTTAGATTCAATTCCATAATTGGTATTTGTAAAACTTTCACTATTTGGTATGTCATTATCATTATTATTATTATTAGTAATATTCCTAATAGATAGATTATTATTAATACTATTACTTTTTATTTCAAGACCTTCCGTGGTAATACTTTCGTTACTATTTTCAGGTAGATTC
This sequence comes from Botryozyma mucatilis, assembly GCA_030571375.1. NCBI lineage: Eukaryota > Fungi > Ascomycota > Trigonopsidomycetes > Trigonopsidales > Trigonopsidaceae > Botryozyma > Botryozyma mucatilis. The sequence continues at coordinate 63,987 of JAJLXO010000188.1, read as the reverse complement.
ATGGTAGTTAGAATTAAAGTATAAGGATATATTTAAAAAATATTTAAGAAAAAGAAAAGAAAACTTGCTCATACGTATAAAAAGTTTTGTGAAGTAAAAATCAATATATAAGCATGAATAGAGTGAAAAAAAATATACAAGGAAACTTAAATAAAGAATACAAAAATAATATAAATAACAAGTACTAGTTATTTATAGTGAATAATAAATAATAAATAATATACAATAATAAATAATAAATAATAAATAATAAATAATAAATAATAAATAAATCCCAAAAAAATAAACTAAAAAATGCTAACCAAATAATTTAATAACCAACCAATTGCAAATAATAAATAAATAAATAAATAAATATTTTAAAACCAAACAAAATAAATAACAAACGAACAAAAACAATTTTAATAATGCTTAAATGAGATGCAAATGAACTAAATTTAAAAATTCCAAACAAAATGTCAATATAAAGAATGTAATCTGTAATAATTAATTCTTCCACATAGATAATAAATAATAGTATATTATTCCTGTACCTAAAATGACCCAAAAAAACAGAAAACAACAAAAAAATGAAACCCTGCAAAATAATCTTTGTTTATAATGTCCTTTAAAGCCAATAATCAAAGTTAATTTAATACAAAATAAATTTATTTATTAAACAATTTATTTGAAAATAATTTTAAAATATATATATATACATACATATATAAAAATAATTATATTAACCATAAAATAATAAAAAACCTAAAAGTTTATAGATTTAAAAAACTTGCATAATAAATTGTTTGAAAAAAGAAGGATTTAGCGAAAATTAACAACTAAGACTAAAAAAAAGTTGTTAATTATAATAAATTCATATAATTAAATAGAAATAATTAAAGAATTGGTAAAATTGTACATAAATATTCTACCCCATGAAGTATTCGTACCTTAACTTCATAGATGTTCCTTTTTTTTATTATGATATGATAAAATTTTGGATTTCTATCCGACAATTTCTGAGCTAATGTTGCTATAGAAATTATATTCTACTCCTACTATTATTTTTTTTACCTCAGTAATACCCGAGGGTGTTAAATTTGTCATTGGTCAATTGATATAAATGATATTATAATATAGTTATAACTATTAATGATCAAGTGTCTTATATATATGTAACTTTTTTTTTTTTTTTTTGTTTTTTTTATTTACTAATTGCTATTTACTAATTGTTATTATAATTTATCAAAAACTATTTGGTTCTATTCAATTATGCTATATATTTTTACAAAATAATAAAAAGTTAAAATTCATTAGTCAGTTGAAACAGTATTATAAGCTATAGTGAGGAAAGAAAAAAATATTCCGTATATATGAATAACAAAATGTTAGATGGTAGCAACGTATTATGAATCTTTTCAGAATAAATACAGATATTTAGTACATTTTTATTCACATTAATATTAAATCCACTTTTAAAAATTTAAATAATTAAATAAATATAAATTACTTTGCCAACAAGATATAAATATTATTTTTAATCATTTGCAATGCCGTCTGTCGAGATACAAATTAATATGGTAATTTGTAAAGAAGTTGTGTTGTCATGACCATTTTCCTATTTTTTTATAAACTATATCTTCGGTTTTTCTGATTACTCCCAATTTATACCATTTACGGAAAACTTTTTACCCTATGTTTTACCATAACAACGTAGAATTTATGAGTAGCGCGGATATTGCTATATATTATTTATTATACTTTAATATATTAATATAATATACTAAAAACTCAATGTAATCAAGATAGCTTAATATGAAATATATATAGTAATGCTGTTTAATAATACTGTTTAATAAACTATTCAATAATTCTATTTAAATAGTTTTTATTTATAAATTATCTATAAATTATCTATAAATTTATCTATAAATATAATTTATATTTTATATTTATTTTTCTTACTACTTTTATTTAACCTTTTAATTGAGCCAAAATGTACATATTAGGTCTTCTTGTAAATGTTTGTAAATTTTCATGTAAAAAAAAAATTATTTTAAAACTTTTTTAAATTTTTTTATTTATTCTATTTAATTTCCCAGTTTTTTAAATTTTATATTATTATAAATCTATGTTTTTTTTTTCTAAAAAAAAAAAAACATTTAAAAACATTTACAAATTTACTTTTTTCTTAAACTGGCTTAAAATTCTCGTTTTTTCTAACATTTTTATCTTTAATATTGATATTTAAAATGTAATTGTTTAACAAATAAAAAACAAATAAAAATAAACTATTTTATTTATTTATTTTTATTTTTATTTATTTTTAATTATTATATATATCTAATTGTATACATATATATTCCATTTTTTGTTTTTTATGTCATTATGTTTAATTTCATATCATTGTCTTTACACACCTGTTGCGAAAAACCAATGCCCATAGTTACCATTTCACAGACTATCATTTTAATTTAATAATTATACAAATTAGAATATACCTTGATTTTACAAAATTTGAACAATTTTTTTGTTTACTCATTAATTAATATGCGTAAATACTAATATTGTCAGACTATTTTTTTAAATATTAATACTTTTAAATCTACTTTTTTTTTTTTTTTTTTTTTTAGCTCAATTCTAGATTTACATTCCTATGTCATTATATGGTAATACTGGAACTACACGGTTTTTTTCAGAATGCGAATTAACAGCTTTAGCTGCTTCTCCTCAAAAAACATTTGCAGCTATCGCTGGATCAAGTATTGTTCGTATTTTAAAAATTTCTCATTCTGATACTTTTTCTAGATTAGATCAAAATAATTCAAATTCGGAATTTGAGTTTATTCCAGTTGCAACTTTACATTCTCCAGGTGCTTCTTCTTTAGATAAAGTACATCATATTACATCTTTGCAATGGAATACCGGTCCTTACTCTTCTTGTATTGCAATAGCAGGAAAAACAAATGGTGCCATTTTAATTCATGATATTGAAAAATTAATATCTACTTTTAATCCTAGTTCAAACACAAATACAAACAAAAATACAAATTCATCTTTTACTAATCCAAAAAAATCCTCATCGTTTATTCATAGCGTTCATCTTTCTTACACATCCGTTTTATCTTCAAGGAAACATTCTGAATCTTCCTCCACATTTCATGACGGTCAAAACATTTCATTGTCATCTTCTGGATCAATTCAACCAAAGATACCACTATCTACAAAATCTAACTCTGGTTCAAATTGCTCTCCAAAAACTTTTCTCTGTGCTCTGACAGGACACTCACGTACTGTTAATGCTCTTTCATTCAATACTCATCAACCTGCGTTGCTTGCTTCAGGTTCTCAAGAAGGAACAATAAAACTATGGGATTTGCGTTCCTCACACAAAAAATCAGTCGTAAATATTTTTTCTTCTAGTATTGAAGCAGCACGTGATGTGAAGTTTTCACCTTTAGATTCAACTAGGCTTGCTGCTATATTTGATAATGGGATTATATGTAAGTGGGATATAAGAATGCTAGCTCCTTCTTACGCATCTGCATTTCCAACTTCAAACTTTTCTTCTTCTTCTCCTTTTTCTTCTTCTTCAACATCAGCATCTTCTTCTCCTTTACAGCCTTCACATGCTTCTATTGTATCTTCCTCTCAACCAGCATCTATGCTTTCAAATGCGCCTTCTTTACCATTTACAACTTTTCCTCCAGCACCGCAATTATATGTCCCTCCAGTAACTCATTTACCTTCAATCTCTTCAAATATCTCTTCATTTTCACCATCATCAATTAATAACAGCACACCATCCTCTTCATTTTCTTCATCATTTCACCCCCCTTCTACTCATTCATCTTCTGCTTCGAATACTCCAAATCCATATCCAACTCATTCTATTATTGCACCAGAAAGAAAATTTACTGCCCATTCAGGTCCAGGATTTTCTTTAGATTGGCATCCTTCTGCTAACTATATTGCTTCTGGCGGCCGAGATCGTCAAATTCATGTTTGGAATCTTAATTCTGATTCTAAATTACCAGAGTTTTCAATACCAACATCTGGTGCAGTCTCAAAAGTTGCATGGAGACCCACCCCAAACAATAACTCATTTTCTTATAATGGAAATTCCAATTCTGTAATGTCTACAGATATAGCTGCAACTTCTCTTTCTGTGGGAGAATACTCTATAAATATATGGTCACTTGCTCACAAATATATTCCAAAACACACTATAGATATGCATGAGGCAGCCACAACTGGCATCTTATGGCATTCGGACGATCTTTTATGGTCATGCTCGAAAGATAAGTATTTAATGCAGCACGATGTCACATTCTCACCTAAGCCTTATGACAGGCTTCGTCTCCAGTGTCTTACATGGTCACCATTAAATAATTCTATTGCGTTTGCTTTACAGTCTCGTACTTCTTTTACATCTTCTTCAGGCGCTACAGCGATTAATCCTCACTGTCTAAACACTATGAACAAAAGTATAATTTCAAATTCCACTCCCACTTCTACTCAAGTTCAAACACCAACTTTGCAACATCATACTAGTTACCTCCAAAATCAAAATATAATTCAGCATTCTAATTCTTTGAATGCCTCTCCACAAACTGGACTTTCTACTTCTCCCTCATCACACATAAATCACATGCGTATTCGGCAACACTCGCCTGCTATAGAGACGGTTCCCGAAATACCTTCATCTCTTCCTAATGAAGTGAACAATGAGTTTCAATTATTTTCTCCTGCTACTGGTGGAGGCATTCCACCTCTTCGTCGTTCAGCAACAACCTTGTCAACAAACTCAATGCTCTCCCCAATGGCTTCTAGTCCCCATATTAATTATACAACTGCCCACCAAAATACTTCTTCTGCATCTTTATCTAATATTTCCTCTTCAACCCTTACTGCTGCAACCAATAACATTAATTTACCGACTTCTTCTCGTCCTGCCTTAAATAGAAACCCTTCATCTTCATCTTTTTCCACATCTCCACCATTGAATAAAATACAACAATCTCCAATAAACAGTTCACAAGCTTCTCCAAAAAGCAACAATAATGATTTTAATTCTGTTTCATCAAATTATTCTCATTTTTCTTCATCACAAACAAATCTTATTTCCCATACTCTTTCTCGACCTTTATCTTTACAACATACAGCGATGAACTCGCCTTCCAATATAAAACATGAACTAATGAAGTTATTTATACCGCTTACTCAGGCTGTTGGTTCTATCGAATTTCCATTTATGAGCACTATAGCGTTTAAAAAGATAGCTATTGAATATACTTTTTATATCGATCGTTCCTTATCATCCTCAGAGGAAATCAATAATGATAATATTTCTATTGATATGAATATATTTGAAGAACTTTTAGGGGTAATGGAATCAAACGCTCGTATAGCGTGGGATGCAAATAGAGTGCGTATTGCTCAAACATGGCGTATTCTTGCTTTGTTTATTTCTAATGAGTTTTATGAAAAAGTTCTTCATATTACCGAAACACGGCATAAGCAGCAACAGCAATTGATTAAGCAACAAAAAGTCTTGTATCACGACGGGTTGAATAAAAAAAAAAAATCACAGAAGAAATCTAAACGCAAAGATAAAGAGAAGGATGATGAGATTTCTAAATCAAATTTTAACGATCAATATGATCCTTTTTTGCTAACAGAAAATGAAAAAATGCAAGGAGTAAATATTCCTTCATCTTCAGCTACTACATCCCGATTTCGATCATTATCTTCATCTTGCAGCAGTGCCAAGGATGCTGAGTCAATTACAAATGCTTTAAGTTTAGGGAGTCATGATAGCCATGGGATAAATAGTTTAGGAGGAAGTAGCACAGGAGTAAACACTACTGATACAGATGAATATTATATTGACCGATCGGGACACAACTCAGTCTCATCAATGATTACCGGGTCATCGATAAACTACGAAGATGTTATGTCTAAATCTTCAAATTCAAGGTCTGACTTGCTAGGTACATCTAACTCGCTTCGATCAAATTCATTTTCATACTCAGGTCGGGGGGAGTCATATAATAGCGACAACTGTTTTGATCTAGTTCCCGAAACAAACAATGATAATCTTAAACTGCTTCAGCGTCAGGAACAATTTAAAAAAGCAGGTAAACTTAATCAAGTAAACTCATCTACAACTCGGGATGGAAAAACAAATGAAAATAAAAATAACCTAGAGTCTAATTGTGTCCCAAACGAAGAAAATGATAGCAACAGCAATAATGGTAATTTTAATGACTTAGATAATTTGTCTCATAGTGCTTATCTTCCTACATCTGGAATTTGTCCATTGTCTTCCTATGAACTGATTGAAAACTGCGTTCAATATTATCTTGAGCAAGGTGATATCCAGATGGTAACTGCCATTGCTTTGGTTTTAGGATGTCTTATAAAGTTTCCACATAAACAATTAGAGGAATGGATAAGTGCCTATATTGACTTACTTCGTCGCAGGCGACTTGATATCCCAGCCGCTGAGCTTGTGAAAGGATCGAATTTAGATTCCGTCAGAAAATATGGACAAATAAACACATTAATTGATACATCTTGCTCTATTTGTAAATCCCCGATTATCAATTCTTCTACTAAAAATGGTTACTGGTATTGTGAAAAATGTAGATCAAGATTAAATAGATGTGTGGTTTGTCATTCTCCATGTAAAGGTTTAGCGGTGCAATTTCCCAATTGTGGACATATGGGACATGATAAGTGTATGAATCATTGGTTTGTTAAATTAAAAATGATTGATTGTCCATCAGGTTGCGGAGCCACAATATATGAATAAGATATTTGGTTTTTCAATAATCAGATTCTAAATGACATGATTAACGTATATTAATGAATTTAATTATTACATTTTATTAAAACAAATGAATGTATGACAATAGGATATATAGTATAACAATGAATACATACGAACCAATAAATAAGAAACTAGAATATAAAATATTTGAAAAAAAGGAAATTAAAAATCTGTTGTTAATTTGAGTATCGTACAAAAAGTTCGTCAATAAAATGTGCATGCTTTATTCCTGGTGGACGAGCAAGCAAAAACTCATTTACAGCTTGTTTTGGTGAATAACCTAATTGTTCAATTAAGTAAGAACATATTATGAAACCAGTACGATTGAACCCATAATGACAATGTACTGCGATGACATCACGTTCGATAGAATGGGATTTTTGGTTTTGGTCGTCTAGTGCATTTTTTAGTAATTTTTTATGATTATTTGATGAATTATGATATTGGTCTTTATGTCTTTTTTGTTCTGCAATTTCTGCAAATATAGAATTACATAGAATTATGAAATCTTTTACTTTTTTTCGGCTGACAGGGACTTTTGAGACAGTGTGGAGTTTATAGTATTTAATATTTTTTAATGTATTAGGATCGTATGGAGGGGCATCTAGAGAAATGTCTATTATAGCATAAATGTCTTTTGATTTAGGGTTATTAAATTCTAAAGCATGTGGCGAATGAATATTATCATCTTGCCGAAGTGTTTTCATGGCTCGAAAAAAACAATTTTGTGAACCAATTCTTTCTGAAACAGGAGGTACAGCACGCCATTTTGCTTCATTTTTTAAGGACCACTTACCTTCCAATTGAGCGATGCGTGATAGTTGCCAACTTGGAGATAAAAGATGGGTTACTCTTTCTGAACAAAAAGTTGATAAGTAGCCACATAAAAGCTCAGGAGTTTCAATTAAAACTGCATGACCAGCATTATGAATTGTTATTTGGTCGATTAAAAAATGATTAGAAGTTGAATGATGAGTTGAATGAGGTGATGATGTTGAAGATGAAGAAGAAGAAGAAGCAGAAGATAAAATTGAATTTTTAATTAGCTCAACATCTTTTAAAGGAGTCACTTTATCATTTTGAGCGCCTATTAATAATATAGGTATTGGAGGTATGAGATTTGTAAATGTAGACCATTGTGACTGGGATAACTGCGTAAAACCAGAAGCATATTTTAACCAAGGTTTACTTGAAACCTGCAAATTAAATTGTAATTGAGATTTTCTAAGGGAAATTGAAGCATTTGTTGATCCAAGCATTCTATTGACAGACTTAGAATATAAATCATTTTTCCGATCTAATTTTCTAAATAAATTAAAGACTATTATAGGGATATACTTCAATATTAATCTAGTTTTTTTTGATAATTCATTAGCCGGAGGACATACAAGACATAAACCTTTAACATGTTTAGGATATTTTAAAGCATAAGTAGAAGCAATAATAGATCCCATTGAATGCCCAACTAAAACAACGTTACGTAAATTATCTGCAGCCGGATCAAAAGTATTTAAAGTGCATTTAATAATTATATTATGTAATAGCTCAGCAAGTAAAGGAGTTTTATAATTATCATCATTAAAAATGTAAGGATCTGGTATAGGAGATAAGCCACAACCTGGGAAATCTATAGCAATTATTTCACAAGAAGAATATAGTAAATTAATAACTTTTTCAAACTGATTGAGTTGACCACCTAAGCCATGAATAAGAACAATTATAGGTGCATTTTTAAGGTCTGGAAGTTGTTCTAAGTTGTTAAATGGTATATGACACACTCTTATTTGAATAAATTTTTTATCATTATTAGGAACTGAGACCGATATTAATTTTGAATATTTTAATAATAATTTATTATTATTAGGTTGATTTTTTAGAGTTTCTTCTATATTTTCATTGTTATATGAAAATATAGTTTGGGATAATGCCCAAATAGAAATAATACCAACAATGATTATGATCATAATCATAATAAGAATAAGAATTATATGATTTGATTCATTGAAAAATAAATTAAATACATTATATTTTTGTCTATTAAAAAAAACCATAGGCTTTAAAATAATAACAATACAGACAAAATAATATTTTATCAATAAAAATATAAATAATAAATATTATTTTTATTACATATAAAGTTGAATATTTTTATTAATATCTTTAATAAATTACCTAGTTATTTGTATTTATTGTTTAAAGAATATTTTCAAATATCTATTTTTTGAAAACCTACGTATATAATTTCAATTATTGTATTATAATTTGTTGCCAAGTAATCCTTTTTTAAGTCCTGTAAATAAATAATAAAGGTGGGGTATACCCGTACGTATATTTAAAAAATTTAAATTTTATAAGAATAAAAACTTTAAATTTAAATATTTATATTACTTATAAATAATAATAGTAAAAAAATGAAATTAATTTCAAAGCATTTTGAAAAAAATCATAATGGAAGCGTAACATTATGCCCACAAGAACCAAGTGATATGTGGCATTTATTTAATTTAATAAGAAACGGTGACATAATAAAAAGTAAAACTATTAGAAAAGTTGTAAATGAATCTAGTACTGGAAGTGTTAGCTCTAATCGTGTACAATTGACACTTTGTGTAAAAGTTCATAAAATTGATTTTGATGCAGAAAGTTGCGAATTACATTTAAATGGACAAGTTATTGAAGAAAATTCATACGTTAAATTAGGTTCATATCATACTATTGATTTAGAACTAAATAGAAATGTTTCCATTACTAAAGAAAATTGGGATACTATTGATTTAGATGTTATTGAAGAAGCTTGTGATCCTGGATCAAAAGCTGAAATTGGAGCTATTGTATTACAAGAAGGACTATGTAATGTATGTTTAGTCACAGAGCATATGACAATTTTAAAGCAAAGAATAGATACTCCAATTCCAAGGAAAAGGCTTGGAAGTAGTACAGAATATCAAAAAGGATTACAAAGATTTTATTCAAGTATATGGAATGCTATGGAAAGATCATTTGATTATAATAAGCTTAAAGTTATTGTTATTGCATCACCTGGATTTATTGGCGAGGATTTATTAAAATATGTAAATAATAAAGCTGTTAAAGAAGATGATAAAATAATTTTACATTCAAAAAATAAATTTTTAGTTGTACATTCTAGTTCAGGACATATTTTTGCTTTGAAAGAGGCATTGTCATCACCAGAGGTTTGTTCTCAATTAGCTGATACTAAATTTGCTCGAGAGGTTAATATATTGGATAAATTTTTTAAAATGATGCATATAGATGAAAATAAGGCATGGTATGGATATAAACATGTTTCTTATGCTGTTGAAAATTCTGCAGTTAATTCTTTATTAATATCAGATTCATTGTTTAGGTCTAATAATATATCTGAACGTAAAAAATATGTATCATTGGTTGAAAAAGCGAGAGAATGTGGTGCTGAGGTTTTTGTTTTTTCTTCTTTACATGAATCTGGTAAACAGTTAGATTATATTACTGGAGTTGCTGCTATACTAAATTTTCCTTTAAGTGAAATGGAAGATATGGACGATACGGATTAATTGTTTTATTTATTGTTTGTCTATTAATATAATGTTAAATACTGGTTATGATGTTATTTTATATACAATGATAGAATTATATAGATTATACATATTTATTTTGTTTAATTTTACTAATATACCAAGGAGGATGTCCCCAATAATATCGCATACCATCCTGAAATAAACCATATAAAAGACCAAAAACAGCCAGCTGTTTCAAACCTTTTACTGTTTGATAATATCCCATATTTTTAAATAATAAATTACCACCACCAACAAAAACTGTAGCTGTAAGGGATGATAAAAAGTCTAGTCTTCCACCACGCATATAATCAATTGTAGCTTCCAAACTTGATATACCAAATAAAAACCCTGAATATTTAAATGCTTTAGAAAACCCATTAGAAAATGCTCCTTTCAATACAACATAATTTTTTGTTTTATGATAAAAATACCATTGATATTTATTTGTAGGCGCTCTATGTGCATTTTCAGCTAAATGCCTTTTCTTTGCAATACGTATTCCATTTAATGATCCGGACATAAATCCTAAAAAAAATCCAACCCCAGTAGCAATACCTATTCTATCTATCGGATTTAATCCAAACCGTTCCTTTTTATTTTCTTCTCTTTTAATTTTTTCAATTGTTTCTTTTGACACAACAAATGACCCTTCTGGTGTATTTAACCATTCATCTACTGGTTTTTGCATCTGATCCCATTCTGGATCTAAATTTGTAGTTTTATTCATTGATATGTAATTGTTTCAAATTTTGTTTAAGTATGTTTATTTAAATTTATTTTAATCTTTTTTTTTTTTTTTTTTTTTTTTTTTTTTTTTTTTTTTTTTTTTTTTTTTTTTTTTTTT
>JAJLXO010000188.1:34086-52669 GCA_030571375.1 Botryozyma mucatilis | reverse complement strand
GTAAATGTTTATTATTAGCATTATTATTATTTGTAATATAGCAATACTAATTTTCCAGGCTCAAAATTCAAATATTATTCCATTGACTGTTCGACTAAAAAGACGCAAAATAACGGTCGTTTTACTTATTTCTGCAAAAGAAACATTACAGGACATGAAAATAATGTTAGCAGATTATTTAAATGAAGCTGAGGCGAATAAACATAAAAATAGTTCGGATAATAAATATGATGATTTATACAATGACATAGAGATTCCAATACCCAGATTTGATACTCAAATAAACGCTACAAAACAATATGAAGAAACTGAAAAAAGTGATGAAGGTGAAGAAATGCAAATAGATTCTACTGATAAAAATAATGAAAAAATTGTTGCAGAGGATATTCGACTAGCACTACCTGTGAATAAAGCAGATCTAGGGAAAGGATGGAAAGAAATAAGCGAGAAATCGACAAATTCTATAGGAATACAAGATGCTGGGATACGAGATCTTTCTACTTTAGCTTTTGCTATTGGATCTGATGAACCTTTTGAAGTAGAACTCCCTCTTCCACCGCCGGATGAGTAAGCTTCATATTGTACAAAAATAACTTACGAAAACTAATAATATATATTGTGTATAAAATAGAAATAAAATAATTAAATACAAAAATCAAATAGTTCAATCAATCTTTCCGGTTTAATTATTTTGATAGTACTTTTCATGGCCATAGATTATAACATAAAATAAATGTAAATATCTTGTAATTACGCTTCTTAAGTTATAGCTGCTGAACATAAAAGCAGTCAATCTGTTTATAAATAATCTGTTCACCAAAATCTACTAGACAAAACTAATGATTTTACTAAAATGGTATTATTTCCTATAACGAATTTATTTATTTATTTTTAAATTAGCATATATTAATTGAATGGATAGTTATTTAGATATATATACTAGTCTTAATATTCAGTGAAATACAGCCAAATGAATACTTGAAATAATTTACTTTAAATTGAATACAATTGCTATTATGGCTATGGTTTAAATATGGATACATTCTTGTGTAAATATTCTATACATGAATTATTTATGTATTTTTCTAGTATATGCATACGAACTTCTATTTAAAAAATTTTTAACATATTAAAACAAACATAATTTTATTCGATCTATATAATATGTTTAATATTAGAAAAATAGATTTTAAAATGTTGAACTACATGACAACTTTTAGAACCGGCTATGAAGCAAGGATACATAATAACTAGTTTATTAAAAACTCGTCTAAAGCTAAAAAAAAAAAAAAAAAAAAAAAAAAAAAAAAAAAAAAAAAAAAAAAAAAAAAAAAAAAAAAAAAAAAAAAAAAAAAAAAAAAAAAAAAAAAAAAAAAAAAAAAAAAAAAAAAAAAAATTGTAATGATAAATACAATTAAATAAAAATAAATAAATAAAAAAGAATGTGATTTCAGAATATATGAAAGAAAATAAAAATAATACAGTTGATTTTTTTTTTCTGAAAGTAAATATATGTAATTATCTGTAAAAATGTTGTATCTGAGTTTATATTTATATGAATTTACTATTGCTATTGAACTTATTAATAATTTTACATCTAATTTATTTATCGTAAGCTGTATATAAAACCAAGGAATAAAAATTGATTTGAGTACTTTAAATCGCAATTATATTGTGTTACGATTTAAAAAAGTATTTATTTTAAATTACTTTTAAGAGCATATTGAAACTTGTTTGTAAATCTCTTCTGACAAGATTTAAATAAATAAATTAAAACAATAAAATAAGTTACTAATTCAATTTTTAAATAAATATGCTAAATGTATTCCAACTTTTATTAATTCCATTTTAGTGATTTGCTGAATTTCCGCTAATGTCTGCTATCCATAAGAGACATGGTTTTTAGCGGTTGCTAGAGAGCTTACTTCTATGTTCAAAAAATAAAAATGTGGAGAAAACCAAAAATAAGCATACTTTTTGTTTTGGGGCTGATTATATTATGAGAAGAATTCAGGTGTTTAAAAACATTTTTTTATTTATTTTAGATAGGTTGAAAATAGTATATAATAAATATTTCAAATAAATAAATACAAATACAGCTTATATGTTGATGTATTATATAACTTATTTTTTATTTAGTTGTATATTTGTTTGCTGTTTTTTTATAAAAAATAATAAAAAATTTATTTATTTCCAAGTGCCTACCTAAAACTTGCATACAATAAAACTATAAAGTAAAAACAAAACAAAAAAAAGAAAAAAAAAGAAAAATAAAAAACTAAAATAATAATAAATCAATAATAATACAATAAGAAAAAATGCACTAAAAAATTAAAATTTGTAAAAAAACAAATATGTAATACGCCTTTTAAATTCAAATTTAAATTTAATTTAATGTCTTTTTTTTTTTTTTTTTTTTTTTTTTAATAAAACCCTTATTTTTTAAAAATTAATCCTCGATTTTTCTGTTTTATTTCCCATCTGAAGTTGACCCTTTTAATTTCTTTTTCATTGTTGTCATTAATGCTCTGTGATTTAATTTTCCGGTACATGTTAGTAATAGTGCCTTTCTCTAAAATATTTTGTAAGTATTTTTTTGATGTTATCCTAGAATAGTCTGTTATATTGGTAGCGGTGGTATTTTCTTTAATGCTTGTAAATGCATTAATTAATTTTTCTCTTGTATCAGTTTTTATTTTTGTTTGCATTTTTTTTAATTTTGATTTTGAATTTGAACTTGTGTTTTGATGATACTGTTGGTTTCCTTGCATATATAGCATTTTAATCATTTGTAAAAATGCTAGTGAGCGCGTGCGCTCTTCATCACTAGACTTAAATCCGATACAATTAACAGGAATGCATTTATTTGAAAGAGACCTTTCAAAAATTTCCCTCATAGAATAACAATAGTAATAGTAATAATAATAGCATTTAACCTGTTGCGCTGATTTATTTAATAAATGCATCCAGTATTCAATCAAATATGCTAATAAAATTATACTCTTAAATTTAGCGCCAACTTGAATAAAAAGCATATTTGCTACTTCTAAAACTATATGCAAAATATTTGAGACCAAAGTATATTCATCCTTGTAGGGTAAAATTTTTTTGACTGCATAGAAACTGAGCAAAGAAAAATATGCGGATAAAAAACTTGAACAGATTTTGAGATATGCGGAATAAACGTAGAAATGCATGTTCAGTGAAAACGATGTAAAATTTCAGAAATTGATTAGTAATATTATAAGGTATGATTAGTAATATTTTGAAATATAGTAAAATTTTCAAGAATAGCTTTTTTGAAAAATTTTGGCAAGATTAGATGAATAAGAGAAAAAAAAAAAAAAAGTCAAAAAGTGGGAAATCGGTCCTATTTATAGACCAAAAGATTTACACCTTCTGAAATTAAAAAAAAAGTAAACAAAACAAAACATAAATAAACAACAATTTTTTAGTACCAATACACAGTTTGTAACATTTTTTTTCTATTAAATGAAAAGAAGATAAATGCTGTAAATATTATTTACTCCTCTCCATTTATTTAGATAACAAAAAAAAACCTGTGACATAAGAAAAAAATTTTAGCCTCGATTCATTTTTATGTTTCCGTAAAGAACCATTTTGATTATAGTATTGATTAAATATGTTTGAATAATTTAAGAAAGTATGAATTTTCTTTAAGATTAAAAACAAATATCAATTTGGTAGAGAAAAAAAAAAAAAAAAAAAGAAACATTATAAAAAAAATAAATCTTTCTCGTTTACTTTCCTGAAGCCTATATAAGATATTTTATAAAAAAGTCAACATAATTAAAACAATAATTCCTTACATCATTTCATGTCTGTAGAACTATTAAGATATTGGCTTACTATATCAAAATTGTTTCATACCTAAAGTCAAATATTAATAATTCAAATATTAAATTTCTTAAAAAATAGAAATCCATTTTTAAAAAGTTCTTCAAGTTTATTTTAAACTATATAAGTAATTCATAATTAGCTAATAAAAAATCAGTATTTCATAATATAAGACGTAATTATCTAATGCATGTAAATATGATTAAATATAAAAGGAGGAAATTTAATAAATATATACAGACTAATATTGCATGTACCCTAATTTAGTGAATATTTACTGGACGTCGCAAAGATTACCTAACCATTATATTCATATACCAAAATAGAAGTAATATTTGGTATTCTGTTATAGTAATAAAGTTTTTAAGAAATTTTCAGCTTAGAGGTTATTCTTTCTATTTATATTATATAGTGGAAGTTTTTTTTTTTGTAAAAAAAAAAATAAAATAAAAATAAATTGGGCGATCATATTTGATTATTGCGATTAAATCCTTGTCCGACTAATGTTTGATCCAAATACCATTCATTAGTTAAAAATATTCAAACAATGATTTTTTTTAATTGAAATAAATAAAATTAATTACAATAATTACAATAATAAAAATAGCAAAAACAATAATAGTAAAAAATTCAATATAAATGTAAATTATAAACAGCAAATATTATTATTTATATCAGGAATAAACTGCTCTCGTTTTATACTTGGCATTCAATTGTTCCTTAATCAACCCTTTACCATCGCCAAAAAAAAAAAAAAAGTTTTAAAAACTGTGCAAATATATTTCAACTTATATAATTTAATTCTATTTAGTAGCGGATATTAACAATCAATTACTATTATTTGATTTAAATTTATTGTTCGATATAATTTTTTAGAATATCTTATTAATTACTTTTTAGCTACGATGTTTAACTAAAGGTAAAATGGTTTACCTATACACTTTTCCCTATTAATAAGGGTTTAATTATGTCAAAAAATAAATTTATCATCTTGACTTGAAAAAATTTACAAATAAGTAATATGATCAAAATCAATTTTTCAGACTGTTATGCAATTATTAATTTATTAGCATAATAATTTAAAAATTTGTGAAAGTATTTTACTAGGAATTAAATTTGCATATCATATCTAAATTATCTTACGGATGATGCTTATAATGAGTTTAGTTATTACCTCATTCTTATTATTATCACAACGCATTTTTAAATATAAAATCCATATTAATATTTTCATGCTGGAATAATTTTTACTTAAAATATGTTACATTTTAAATTTATTAATAATTAAGTAAATTGTTGCGCTGCATAGAAAATCTTTTTATTGAAAAAATTTTCATATTTTAATGCTGTTTATATTTTAATGCTGTTTATATTTGAATTTGTATATGTATGCATTTGCATATATTTATACTTTTTTTTCCTCTTTTTCTTTTCTTTTTTCTTTTTAATGTTATACCATTAAATTCATACTTAATAATACAAGTACAAATACAAGTACAAATACAAATACAATACTTTCTAATATCACAATATATTTTCGAATCTTATAATTCAAAATGACTTCAGATGATAAATCTATATTTAATTATAATATCAATACTGGTAATTTGAAAAATAGTCAATATTATCATTCTATTGCATTCCGTAGAGGATTTCCATTTTCAAAATATCAAAATTTGGTTGAAGAACTCGAAAATGATTCTTGTTCTGAAGAAGATTTGTCATCGCTAGACTCATTTGGCAGCGACAATAGCATCTTTAACCATGACGATATTTCAAACGGGTCTTTAGAATATGTAGACTATTTAAACTTTGATTTTAATCGTTCTTATATTGAAAATTCTTTGAATGGCTCTGCTGCCAAGAGTACGAGTTCTTTCTTAGAGAATGACTCTCAAGTAAAAGAGAATGAAAATTCGGTTAGATTTGCTGTTAATTATTTCGATTTTTCTAATGTCTACGATCTCTCGTCATTGTTTGATATTGATCATCTTAACTTTTCCAATGTCTATGATCTCTCGTCATTGTTTAACATTGATTATTTGGATTTTTCCAATGTTTATGATTTCTCGGCATTGTTTGATATTGATCACCTTAACTTTTCCAACGTCTATGATCTCTCGTCATTGTTTGATATTAATCACCTTAACTTTTCCAACGTCTATGATCTCTCGTCATTGTTTGATATTGATCACCTTAACTTTTCCAATGTCTATGATCTCTCGGCATTGTTTAACATTGATTATTTGGATTTTTCCAATGTTTATGATCTCTCGTCATTATTTGATATTGATCACCTTAACTTTTCCAACGTCTATGATCTCTCGCCATTGTTTGATATTGATCACCTTAACTTTTCCAACGTCTATAATCTCTCGTCATTGTTCGATATTGATCATCGTAACTTTTCCAATGTCTATGATCTCTCGGCATTGTTTAACATTGATTATTTGGATTTGTCTAATGTTTATGATCTCTCGTCATTGTTTGATATTGATCACCTTAACTTTTCCAACGTCTATGATCTCTCATCATTGTTTGATATTGATTATTTGGACTTTTCCAATGTCTATGATCTTTCGTCATTGTTTGATATCGATTATTTGAATTTTTCCAATGTTTATGATCTCTCGTCATTGTTTGATATTGATTATTTGAATTTTTCCAATGTTTATGATCTCTCGTCATTGTTTGATATTGATTATTTGGACTTTTCCAATGTATATGATCTCTCGTCATTGTTTAACATTGATCATTTGGATTTTTCAAACGTATATGATATCTCTCCACTATTTGACATTGATCATTTGGATTTTTCCAACATCTATGATCTTTCTTACTTGTTTAATTCTAAATATTTGGATTATTACAGCACTTTGGGTTGGTATGGGTTGTCTTATTTAGAAAAGAGCAGAAGTAATACTAACAAACTTTGCATAAAACCAAGAGTTAGGCGTGCGATATTTACTATTGGGTGTGAAGCTAATTATAAAAATAAAGAAACAAATGAAGAAAACTCTTGTACGTGCTTTATAAAAAATAGAGAAATAACCTCTTATATTAATAAACTCAAACGCAAACGAGAATAATAACTATTAAGTTTTTTTGAAAAAATTTAATCTAGTTATCAACATTTTACTTTAAATGATTTAATTTATAAGGATCAAAGTCATTTATATGTATGCTTATAGTCAAGATTACGTTGAAATGGTATTCTGGTAGTATTATAGTCAATTACTGATACAGTATATATTAAATAAAAACAGATTGTTTTATTATATTTAAACATTTATTTTAATGTAGGATAAATTACACTGTATCCTGGATATTTTTTTAAAAAACATATCTATAACATAAAAACTATATACATATATATTTGGAAATTAATTTTTAAAAAAAGATACGTTTTTACAAATGTATAACATTATTTATTTAGTACGTTCATTATCTTTGTACAGATAAGATATGTATAATTCAAATTTTATTTACAAAAAAAAAAAATTATAGAGTATCTGAATTCACTAAAAATTAAAATAAAAATCTAAATTACTAATTATCAGAATTTTCATATTGCTAAATGCCAATCTAGTAAATTAAAAGATCATACATCATAGATAGCATTCTAATATGCTTAATTAATTAGTTTAATATCTTCCAATTAACCCTATCTCCACTAAGTTATAATATATAGTAATTACTAAAACAAAATTAAGAAATTATAACCCTATTCCAACTGTCTAAAATTTGTTCTTGACAACCAATATTATTGTGACTGTTATATTTTTATAAAAAAATACTGCGACGCAACTCAATAATTTCCACAGTTAATACCATCAATTATATTGATACAAAGTTTTACTAACAAAATATTGAGATTAAAGATCAAAGGAAAGATACCTAGAGTACGGGAATTTTATTAAATAATTTGAATTATTTTAAGAATATATTATCAGCAAACATGCCGGGAATCACAGTAAAGTATGTTAATTGTTTAAATTTTGTTAACATTGTTTTTATTATTATTATTATTATTATTCACGTGGATCTGTAAATATTACTTTATATTTTTATGCTTTTCTGTACTTATATGTATATCTTATTTATTTTCTTATCATATTCATTATATTCTAACAGCTCAGAGACGTTCCCGCTCAAACATTCATTGAAAATTATGCCGAGTTTCTCCAACGTCAAGGTAAACTTGAAATTCCAGGATATGTAGATCTTGTAAAGACTGGATCTGGTTACGAACTTCCTCCTCAAGATGCTGATAGGTGGTTTTATTTCAGAACTGCTTCTATTGCCCGTCACATCTATCTCCGCAAATCTCTTGGAACAGGAAAACTCAATAAAATTTATGGTGGTGCTATAAACCGTGGTTCTAGACCATCTCATCATCGTGATGCTTCTGGATCAATTAACAGAAAAGCTCTTCAAGCTTTAGAAAAGCTTGGAATTCTTGAAAAGGGTAATAATGGTGGTCGTCGTATTTCAGAATCTGGTCAACGTGATTTGGATCGTATTGCTGCTCAAACTGCTGAAAAAATTTCTGAAGCTGATGAAGAGTAATGTAATATAATATATAATTAAATAAATTTAAAGAAAAAAAATTTAAAAACTAAACGTAGTATAACAAACTGTTGATGTTGATGTTATTTTTGTATGTATAAATGAATCTTTGTTTCCCATTGCCATTAATAATTATTACATGTTTATTTTATAAATATATATATGTATAGAATTGTATATTCAGACAGCACTTTTATCCATAACCCAAACTTAAAAATTCATTATCTATTTACAAATGTATCTAACATAAATATAACTCTAAAAAACAATTACAAATTATAAATTTTACTTTTCAAATACTTCCAACCCAATAAAATTATTCACATAAAACTTTTAATCCAATACACGTTGCTCTACCATCCTATCATGTTTTTTTTTCTTGGAAAAAAAAAAAAAAAACTTAACTTAAAAGATAATTTAATATAAAAAAGATCAACACCTAGATTTAATTATATAATCTTTTTTCATAAGATAATAAATTATGAACACCACCCTCAAGTTGAGCAGAAGCAGTTCTAAACTCAAATCTGACTTTTCCTAATGCTGAATCTAATCTTAATTCATCAAGTGAATGAACACCAATATCTTGTAAACTATGTTGAAGACCAGAAGAAAGGTAAGGAACGAATTTTGTTATTGATCCCTTATCAACTACCTTTCCAGAAACACCTTGGGCTACAAGCACTTTATCACCTTCTGAGAAATATCTACCAGTGGCAGCATTTTCAGCTTGACCAGATTGTTGCATAGCATCTATAGAACCCATGCCGCGATAAGATTTAACTCTTTGTCCATCATGATAAAAATAATCACCAGGCGCTTCAGTAGTACCAGCAAGTAAACCACCCATCATTACAGCAGATGCTCCTAAAGCAAGAGCTTTAGTAACGTGACCTACATTTGAAATTCCTCCATCTGCAATTGTTGGAACACCAAATTGAGCGGCAAACTGTGATACAGCATAAACAGCAGTTCCTTGAGGACGGCCAACAGCCATAACTTCTTGGGTTATACAAATAGAACCTGAACCCATTCCAATACGTATAGCATCAGCACCTGCAGCAATAAGCGAGGCAGCTTGCTCACGAGTGACGACATTACCGGCTATAACCTCTAAATTTGGGAATTCTTTTTTGATCCATGAAATCATTTCAATTTGATAAATGGAATTTCCTTGCGAAGAATCTATGACGACTATATCTAAGCCAGCATCTACGAGTTTTTTTAATCTTTCACGATCGGCAGGTCTAGTACCGACAGCAGCACCAACTAAAAGTTGTTTTGATTCTTTTACTTTTGATGCATTTGGATAAGAAAGATTCTTTTTTAAATCAGTTCGGGATACTAAAGCAACTAAGCCATGTTCTGAATTTACAATTGGTAATTTACCTTTTTTAGAATTTCTAAGCACATTATTAGCCTCTAACAAGGTGATTCCAGCAGGAGCTGTGACTAAGTCTTTAGTCATTACATCTTTTACAAGAGCTTTTTTATCATCTAAAAATTGAATATCTCTAGATGTAATAATTCCAAGTAATTTTCCGTAAAGTTTTCCGTTTTCTAAATAATTAGTATTTATTATTTTATTATTTTTTTTTAAAAAAAAATTAAAATTAAAATTAAAATTAAATCAGAAATTAATAACGATTTCATCAAATTGTGACATAAGAAGAACGAAAGTTTTTTTTTCATCATGTGTGTGTGTGTGTGTATATATGTATATGTTTGTATATATATATGTGCATTTATGCACATATATATACACATATATGCACACAAACATATATACATGCATACAAACATATATACATGCATACAAACATATATACATGCACACAAACATATATACATGCACACAAACATATATACATGCATACAAACATATATACATGCATACAAACATATATATATGCGTATAAATGCACATATATATATATATATAAAAATATACACTATAAAACATAATAGTATAATACAAAACAAAATTAAACTCACCAGTAACAGGAAACCCAGCAAAACCGAGTTTTTTACTCAAAGAAATAACATCTTGGATTCTATCGGATGGACGAACAATAACAGGATCGGTAATAAAACCATTTTCATATTTTTTAACAGTACGAACCATATCAGATTGCTCTTCAGCAGAACAATTGTGATGAATAATACCAACGCCACCAAGAAGTGCCATATGAATTGCCATATTTGCTTCAGTAACAGTATCCATTGGTGAAGAAACAAATGGTGTTTTAATAGTAATGCGTTTAGTTAATCTTGTTTCTGTTGAAACTTCTAATGCAGGGAAATCAATTTTACCAGGAAGAATTAAAAAATCATTATATGTTAATCCCCCTCTTACTGAAGAATCCATTAAAGAACTTAATGATAATCCATCTTTGCTTTCATATTCTTTCAAAGCTTCAATGGCATCTCGAGGATCTTTAGTTTGTTTAACAAATTGTTTTGTCATGTTGTTTGTTGTTATTTATTATTATTTATTATTATTTATTATTATTTGTTATATTTGTTATTATTTGTTATATTTGTTATTATTCTATTATTTTAAATATAGAAAGTTAGAAAATTTTTATTTAATATAGAAAGCAGATACTTGTTGATATAGAAACTATATATTGCTTATATAATCTATATTTTAAATCGTATTAGTAATCATATAGTAGTATTTCGTTATTATTTTGAGATGGTTTTAAACAAAGTTTAAAGATTATTTGAATAATTTAAATAAAGTTTTGTATAGATTTATTAAATATTTCACTATAGTCATTTGTGAGAAAAGATATTATTGTTAAAAATAAATGCAATAAATAGGTGTAGTTTTATAATTATTTTATATAAATTTTTCTTGTAGTGATTTAATAGTATGATTTGTAAAAACGTCAAATGTGGTATATTATATTGTATACTAATAATTATATTATATTATTTTTTGTTTTTCCCTGTCTAATTGAACTTTTATGATTTTGATGTTTTATATAGCATTTATTTATTCATTCATTTATTTATTTTACATAAATGTTTTTGTTTAGATTGGTTATATATGTATTTTGTGTTTTGTGTTTTATATTATATATTATATATTATATATTGTATAATATATATTGTATTGTATTATATTATATTATATTATATTATTGTATATACTATATACTGTATACATATTATATTTCTTATATAATAGCTTCTCATTAATCAATACGTTCATCTGAAGAAAGACGAACTGCATTGCCATACTTTTGTAATTTTGTAAGCAGTATATCACCTTGTTTAAGAAGATTGTGATACTGTGCATTTTTATTATCAGGTCGATTTGTAAGCACAATACCTATAAGTTAGTAAGAAGTAATTAAATAGTAGCAATAATATAAATACAAATAGCAAATATAAACAAATATAAACAAATATAAACAAATATATAGTAACAAACTTACCATTCACTTTGTCAATTACACAATTAAGCTGTTTAGTAGGAATAAATTTTCCTAAATCACTAAATATTAGTACAAACACAATAATAATAAAAATAAATAAATAACTATATGACTAACCTTTCTAAAAATTCCTCAGATACACCAAATGCATGAGACATAGATCGTAAACTAAGAGCTTGATAAGATTCAAGTAACTGAGAATAAGCCTTTCTTCGCATTTCACGACAATAGTATCCAGAATTAGGAGCTAAAGATCTATTTTGTGTAATAACTTTTTCCTCTACATCAGCAAGTGATTTAAAAAAAGTTGCATAATCACATAAATACAAAGAATTAACCATTGAAGAAATAATTTCTAATTCAACACTATTAGGAACTGCTGCCAATATTTCAGGAGAATCTATAACTTTTGTTTTAAGATCTACTCTATCAAGTGATATAGCAGCAGCAAGTGTTGCATATTGAACAACTTCTTCATATGGTAAAACATCTTGCATAGTAAATGTAGATAAACAATCTAATAAAAGTTTTGCAGCTTCATCAAAATTACGTAAAGTAATAGAATATAAACCTTTATAAACTTTAAATCTATTTCTTCTTTCCCAATCACCACCACGTTCAATTAAACCATTTACTGTTTCTAATTCTGTACTAATTAATTGTAAATCATTAAAAACCATACCAATTCGAATTATTGTAAAAATATTATCTATTTTTGATCCAACACCTGGAGCTAAATCTATTGCTTTTTTTAAATTTTCAATAGCTTTATCTTTATCACCAATTTTTGCTAAAAATTCACCAACTTTTCTCCATCCTTGTGCAACTTCCATTTCTCCATCAGCTTCTTCAGCTTCTGCAATAACCGTTTCTAAATCTGCCAAAGTTTCTTGATTTTTATCATTCATTACACTATATTCCTCCTTATTAAAAGGTATATTTAATTCACCTCTTTCATTATGAAGATAATTCCATAAACTTGACATATTTTCCTCTTTAATTAATTTAAGTAAATTTTCTGTTTCAGTTTTTTTTTTACTCTCTGCAAATTGTGGAGATTCAATAATGTATAGCATATGCGAAATTCTCAAATCTGGAACCGACATTTTGATTATTTGTGTATTAATTGTTATATTATTTTATTATATTTATATTGTTATATTATTTTATTATATTTATATTATTATATTTATTATATTTATTATATTTATTATTTATTATTCATGTCGTTGCCTCTTTTTGATGTTGTATAATAAATTCAAATATTACATAAGAATAATAATAGCAATACTAAAAAATAAATAAATAAATAAATAAATAAATAAATAAATAAATAAATACATTTGTTCATATATTTATATATACATATATATACGTATATAAACAAATGCTTAAATAAATAATTGTGGAATACAATTAGATATAGTAATATAATAAATACAATATACACCATGGACTCAGAATACTCTGATGAAAATGAAAATGAAAATGAAAATGAAAATTCACAATCAGAAAATAACCTAGAACAATTAGAATTTGGAAATAATGTTCCAAGTATTAATCCTAAAATGATTGGTCCTTCTAATAATTCTTTAATTAATATAGAAAGTTCGTGGTTCAAATCAAATCAAGATTTAATAAGACAAGTAAAAATGGTTCAAGAACAACTTGTTATGGTTGCAGAGTCATTAGATTTAACTTCAACAAAAAGTTCTAGTAAGGAACAAATAAAAAAATTAGATAAATCTGCTAGAAAACTTTCTGATATAACTGCACTTTCTTCTAAAATACCATCAGTTCTTTTAAATGTTGCTGATAATTATAAAAAAACATTTAATAATGTTGATAAGGATTTTTTATCAGATTTTTTAAATTTAGATAAAATAGATAATAAATTAAAAAATGATGATATAATTAATTCAATTATGAATATTTATTCTCCAGAGGAACAATTTAATTCTCAAACTGAAAAATTAGAATCAGATTGGTATAATTCTACATCAAAAGTTCAAAGATATGGTAAATCAAATATTTATAAAGAATTTAAGGAATTATTATGGTTATCACGTTATAATGGTAAAAGAGTTCTTCCTCCGGAAACTAGATGGTTTGATTCTGATTCTGATAATGATCTTGAAAATGATAATATTAATAATAGTAGTACAAATATAAATAAAAATTCTTATACAGATGATCAAGATGACGATTTAATTATTGAAAGTGAATTTCAATCTTTAGATTGTCCTTTAACCGCAACTATATTAGAAAATCCTGTTAGGTCAAACAAATGTCCACATTATTATTCAAAGGCAGCTATAACCAATTATATAAATCAAAATTCTAGTAAACGAGTAACTTGTCCTGTTTCTGGTTGTAATCAAATGCTAACCATTTCATGTCTTGTTCCTGATCGTGTACTAGCCAAACGTGTTCAACGTTATTTGGAATCTCAAAAAGAAAATGATTCTGAAGATGAATTTGAACGTGTATAAGTTAATGTGTAATAATTTTTTTTTGTGTTTTTTACGTTTATGAATTTGTGGGTTATTTTTTATTTTATTTTATTTTATTTTATTTTTTTTTTTTTTTGTATATAAACTACAGGGGAGGGGGATTTACATGCTATGTATTATAAAAATAGAAAAAACTAATTTTTATTAATTAAATAAGGAAATTATAATTAATTACATATAATATTTAATTATGGTTTACAGAATCATATTAAAATATTTAAAGTAAGAATTAAATTAAATTAAAATTCTAATATATAATATTTCAAATAACATATAATAATTAAGACAAAAATTAATTTAAATTGAAATTCCAACATATTGTATTTGAAATCACTGCTATATTTATAATATTCCACAAATAAACAACCTTATTATTATTACATTAAAAAGTATAAAATAAAATATCATTTATTAAATGCTATGTTATACAATAAGGTCATTTTATAAAGAATGAAACTAAGAATAGGGTTTTACAGTTGAGATCACAAGACTATAAATTATTTTACTATTATTATTAACCAGCATTAAAAAAAAAAAAAAAAAAAAAAATAAGTAAATAAATAAATAAATGAAATTATTAAAAATGCTTTTATTTTTAAATATATTAATATATAAATAAAATTATATATTATTACAATTTTATACCAATTTATTATGCTTTAATTATATTTTCATAATACTTAAAACCAAAATTGTTATAAAAATTAGAAAGTTATACAAAATAATACGAATAATTACCCTAATTGTCTTATTGGGGGGGGTTTTTTTTTTTCCAAATGTAATAATAGGTAAACCCAAACAAAGATTAGGGTATAATCCGAATATAGAAATTATGGAAATTTTTTTATTATTTTATTATATGTACAATTGACTATAGTTGCATATTGAAATATTATACACTAGTAAAATAGTAATAAATAATAAATAATAGCAAATAATAGATAATAATATTAATTAAGAAATATTATTCAATAAATAATAATATTTATTAATAATATTATAAATAAATAATATTAGTTGCTTTAATTGAACTATTCTTTTTTTTTTTTTTTTTTTTTTTTTTTTTTTTTTTTTTTTTTTTTTTTTTTTTTTGCTTCCCTATAAAAAAAACCTTTATTAATTATTACTATATTAAGTAGTTTTTTATTTTATATTATTTTATTAAATTTATATTTATTTTGTAATAGTAAGTGGCGAATTGTTTGATTTAAAGTTATTATTTATCGTATTCAATCGTAATTTAAAAATTTAAAAACTCTTTTAACCTCCTTTTAAGATCTTACATTAAAATGACTGCCGGATCAGGAGGATCATTTAGAATACTTTGTGTAGCAGATGTTAGAGGTCAACTTTCTCATCTTAATTCACTTGCAGAAGAACATAATGCTCATGCTATAATTCATGTTGGTGATTTTGGTTTCTTTGATAGTGAATCTATTAAAAGTGTTTCCGACAAGTGAGTGAATTATTTCTAATTTCTTTATAATTATTGTATACTATTTTTTAATAAAATCAATTTATAAACTTTAGTTTTTTTCTTTTTCTTTTTTTTTTTTTTTTTTTTTTTTTTTTTTTTTTTTTTTTTTTTTTTTTTTTTTAATTTAATATTGCTAACCTGTAAGAACACTTCGACATGTTGCTCAATATTCTCCCTTAGTTGATTTAAAAGCATTCCCAACTGAACCAGCTCCTCTTAGAAAATACTTAGAGAGTTTCCGTCTTTCTGAACTTCCTGAATTTATATCAAAAAAAAAATCTTTTAATGTTCCAGTGTATACAGTCTATGGTGCATGTGAAGATATTGCAGTTTTAGAAAAATTTAGAACAAATAATTATTCTGTATCAAATCTTCATATAATTGATGATATTTCTTCATTCCCCATAGAAACATCAAATAAAATTCGTATTAGATTGTTCGGTTTAGGAGGTGCATTAGTCATGCATAAATTATTTGATAATGGAGTAGGTTCTTCCACAACTGCTGGACAGGCTGGAACTATGTGGATTACTTTACTTCAACTTGGTCAATTGCTTAGTTCAGCATCTGCAGTTTATGATCCTTCTGAAACAAGAATCTTTTTATCACATGCATCTCCTTCACGTGATGGACTTTTAGGTCAAGTTTCTTTAGCTTTAAAAGCTGATTTTACTATTTCTGCTGGTTTGCATTTTCGATGTGGGTCATCTTTTAATGAATTTTCAACAAATCCTTCTCTTTCACACTTTCGAGAAAAATTAGCTCATGCTCATGCTCAATTTCAAGATATTTGGGATACTGTTAAAGATCAAGTACTCACTTTAATTCAAAATGATCCTGCACAAAAGCATCTTATAGATACTGCGTTGGCTTTAATTGATAAAATGCCTAAACTTTCATCTTCTACTAATACTGATAGCTCTATTGAAACTAATTCTGCTTCTGTATCAAATAATAACATTATAACTAATACAAATTCTAGCAATAACATTAATAATAACAACAACAATAATAATAATAACAATAACAATAATAATAATAGTAATAATAATAATAATAATTCATCTGCGACTGTTCAAGTTCAGTCATCTGCAGTTGATGATGCTATCTCACAAGGCTTTAAAAACCAATGGAACTTTAATTTAGCTGATATTAATGTTGGAACTTTAGTTTTGGATGTATGTGATGGTAGAATAGGTATGGAAATGAAAGCTCGTGGATTTTCTTTCCAATATCGCCAATCAAATTCTAATGGACGAAATAACAACAACAACAATAATAATAATAATAATATTAATTTTTCTCCTTCTCAATCTTCTTCCAATTATTATTATCATAATAATCATCATCACCATAGCCATTTTCATCATAATAGTACTTCTTCTATTAGTAATAATAGTAATAAAAACAATATTTCTAATCATTCCTCCCAAGGTTCTTTTTCAAATACCAATTCAAAATCAAATAATAATTCATATGCTATGCAAGCGAGTCAACGAGGTAAACGGGGTAGCACTAATGGGGAATCTTTAGATTCACAAAGTAACAACCCAAATAACGCATCGTCTTCTACATCATCTACTTCAGGCCCAACAACCTCTACCCCAGTTACATCTACTTCTAAGACTGGCTCCGTAAGTTTACCAATTTCATATGCTAAATCAGCTGCATCAGCCTTACCTAATAATAATAGTAGTAATAATAATAACTCATCCGCAAGCTCAGGAAATAATGGACGAAAAAATGCCAATTTTACAGATTCTTCTAATAATTCAAATTCTGGTACTACTATAAATAATGCTGATAATAATAATAACAATAATAATGGTACTAGCAGTAATACTAGCTCCCCATCTAAATCTGTAAATGGTTCAACTTCATCTTCAGGTGGAGGAAATTCATCAACTTTTAACAATTCAAATGGAAATACATCAGGATCAAGTAACTCTGGATTTCGTCCTGGAGTATGGATTGGACATATTCCTTCTGAATTGTCTAATCCAGAAGCAGAGATACGTTCTTGGTTTGCTGAGCAAGATAGACCATTAATAAATTCAGTTTCTATAAAAACATCTACAATTTCAAGAGTTCAATTTGCTCTTGTATATATTGGAACAAGTACTCGAGAAGCTGATGCTGCACTATCCAGGCTAAATGTAGAGAAAGCGGGTAAAGCTACATTAATAGCGCCTCATCATCAAGCAAGAGAGAATTTTTCTGCACATTCTGGTCGTGGTGGTTCTTCACGTAGAGGTTCACATGGTTACAGAGGTAGAGGTGGTGGAATAGGAAATTCAAATTCTTCAAGTAATACAAATTCTACGTCTAATACAAATAACAATAGTACGGGTAATAATGGGTCAGCAAATAATTCCAGTTCTAATAATGATTAATTGGTTTTTTTTTGTTGAAAAAATAAAAGCATTAAAATTACTAATGAAAAATGAAAAATGATTCAGAAATAAAATACAAAATGGAAAAATAAAATATAAAGAAAAAAAAGAAAAAAAAAAAAAACCATTACAAAAACGGATAACTGAAAAATATAATAGTGAATAATTTCTTATATTCATGATTATTTTTTTTTTTTTTTTTTTTTTTTTTTTTTTTTTTTTTTTTTTTTTTTTTTTTTTTTTTTTTTTTTTTTTTTTTTTTTTTTTTTTTTTTTTTTTTTTTTTTTTTTTTTTTTTTTTTTTTTTTTTTTTTTTTTTTTTTTTTTT